>VNJR01001780.1:0-15192 GCA_008042585.1 Drosophila punjabiensis
ATTACATTTTATTTTACATGTAAAAATGTAAAAAATGTAAAAAAATTTAAAACTGTAAAAATTGTTTGAATATGAAAGTAATTCATATTATATTATATTGGGATAGATTATAAATGATACAATTGAAATCTGCAAGGGTATACAAACTTCGGCGTGCCGAAGTTAGCTTCCTTTCTTGTATATATTCTTATAAAATACAATAAAAAAATCTAAAACAACATATAAAGCTCATAACCGAGAGTTGATCAAGATATGTTAAAAAACAGTGAAGTTATAATTTTTTTTCAACAAATTTACGGATTGTTTGTATGGCAGCTATATTATATAGTCGTCCGATTCGACTCGTTCCGACTTATGTACGAGTGAGAGTATATGGAAGACTATCTGCAAAGTTTCATTCAGATAGCTTCAAAACTGAGAGACAAGTTTGCGTAGAAACGGACAGACGGACAAACGTACATGGCTAGATCGACTCGGCTGTTGATGCTGATCAAGAATATAAATACTTTATAGGTTCGGAGATGATTCCTTCACTGCGATGCAAACTTCTGACTGAAATTATAATATCCTGCAAGGGTATAATTAATAGGAAAAGAGAAATGTTATAGCTCCTTAATGCTTTAATTTATTCTGTGATTCCTTTTTAGCCATGAGAAAGTCCCTTTAAAACTTGTTTTACAATAAAATTAGTTCAAGTAAAATCCGCCGTCTGGCCACTCGACCTCAACTATAGTTTTAACTGTTGTTTTCCATTGTTTACCTATGCAGGTGGCCTGAACTCGCTGCTCACACCCAACGAGCTGGACATCGATGTGAAGGTCATCATTATCCGTGGCCCGAGGAACTCCATTACCATCGGTCCGGCTTTGCGGCAGTTCATGAAACTGGAGATACTGCGCATCACGGAATCAAATCTGCCGGCAATCGGAGCCGAGTCATTCTGGGGCCTCAAATATCTGCGGATATTAGGTGAGTAATCAATGGCTTTACGATTCGCATAAATCCGTAAAGGGGCCGCGCAGCGATTTCAATTTAAGCAGCTGCGCGACGTACTTAAAAAAAGAGCCCAACTCGCTGATATGCAAATAATGCGGAGAACAATCGCAGGCCAGGATAACAGGAGGGCGTGTCAGTGGGACGCTGTTGTCCTGCAGGCTCGTAAAAAAAAGAGTGAAATGCCAACGCAAATAAAGCAGCAGACGCGGACGCGGACGCATCGCAAAATGTTAAATGAGCATACCAGTGGCAGGCCGAGAAAGGGGCAGTAACAGGATAAGGCAGGAGGACTTGCAGGATTATCTGCTACATCCTTGTGCATTTTAAGCAGGCCAAAAAGTAGAGTAAACTACAGGATTAATGTCTGGAACGGAATGGTCCAACTTAAAGCAACTTAATGTCTCAACATTTCGGATTTTGTTAGTTTTATAATACAAATCAGAGTTTAGAGGCTACGAAAATTCTTTCAAATAATTAAAAAAAAAACAAAAGATTTTAATTTTTTCTAGAGTGTTCTAGTTCTTTAAAATTTTTAAATATTTTTTTCCAGAACTAACTCATGTTTTGATTACACAAAAACTCTTATTTCTTTGGCATTGCTGCTTCGTTATTGCCTTAACCATCCTAACAAAATACATTTAAAAGTCCTTGCATAAATTTAAATCATTTCAAGCCAGACACCGGGAGACACTAAAACTTTTACGAAGGACATTCACTCAAAAAAAAAAACAAAAAAAAGAGCATTGCTGCTTCGTTTTTGCAACGCCGAACGATTGTTGTCTTGTCAATAAAATTGAAATTGATGCGCCAAACAGCAAAAAGCACCCCGAAAAATAAAATGCGATTGGGAATGGGACCTGGAACGAGGACGAGGACTGGGACTGGGACTGGTACGAGGACGAGGACGGAGAGGACGTGGCGGTGGTAGCAAGTGTAAAGCCAGCGAAAGCAATGCCCGATATCGTTGGGGCTTTAAACTTGTTTATTTGTGCTTTATGTGCGCCAACGCCGCCTACCCGCTGGCGGCCTGCCCTCCAATTATTTACATGCCCGGATCTTATTTTTTGGGGCTTCCCGCCCCAAAATCCTGACCGGGTATTGGTGTTTCATTCGCCTGTCAGGAGTTGTACACGCAAAAGAAAACAAAAAAAAAACCCGAGGCAAGTCCTGCTGCAGTTTTTTTTTTCTTGGTTTTCTGTGGCAGCAAAGAGCAGCGGAACAATTGGCATTTCCTTTGCCCTCGCTCTTCCTTTTCCGCTTTTTCCTATTTCTATTTAAATTAATTTTACTGAATGTTTAAGGGGGGCGTGGCCTACGCTGGCTCTACGCTAGACAATGGGGCGTATGTGTAATGTGCTTTGAGTTTGTTTTAGCTGCGACTATAAGGTCTGTGAAATGCCTTTGGCTAGCTAGGAAATCCTCGGACAGAGTTAATTTCTGTTACGCATTCTGACTTACAGTGATAGTCAGTGATAGTTACTTGTTTTCATTTTCATTTTCATTTTAATTCATTTATTATTGAAATTGCATAATAATAACAATTGCCATCCATTTCAGATCTGTCCAAGAACAACATAACCAACATTACGGAGAACAACTTTCGGGGCCAGGATAATCTCATTGAATTGGATTTATCGAAAAATAAAATTTTACGCATGGCCAGCTCAACTTTTCGCCATTTGACGGTGAGTATACATAACCAGGCCGTTGACTGATGATGATATCCTTTTGTTTGTCGCTATTTGTGAGTGGCTGTGTCTCTGTGTGTGTGTCTGTATGTGTGTTTTTTTATGACATGAAAACTCATTGTGTAATGTAGAGAGTTGTTCAACATAATTACGCCAGAACAACACACTCTGATTGTTGTTTGATCAGCCAAGTTAAGGAAACAAGGCCATGCTGCAATCCGTAACAGGATGCCAATTGCAGAAGCGCAGCCACAAGTTTAATCTCAAAAGATGATTGCAATTTTTGCACGAATCCTCTTTACCCGTATCCTGGTTGGTAATAAATTGTGCGGCATTTTTAATAGCCATGTTGCCGCTGCTGCTGCCACTGCTGCTGCCACTGCTGCTGCTGTAAATTTGTTTCCTACTTTTCGGGACGAAAGTTGCACGTGCTCGAATTTAAGTTGGCCAAGAAGAAGTGGGACTTTGCTGGCAAGCGGCGGAAATGGAAGTGGAAGTGCAAGTGCACAGAAGTTAGTTTCGTTGTCTTCAATTTGCTTTCGATTTTGTTTTGCTCAGCGCCTGGTGACTTCCTTTTTCCCCCTTAGCTCTTCTTTGGGAAAAGCAGTTGCTGCAGCAACTGCAACAGCAACTTTTTTGGCAGTTTCCGGGCGCCTTGGTAATATTTGCCTGATTTATGAATTATTAGCCATAGTGCCGGGCCTGATCATAAAACATTATTAATTCAGTGCGTGTCGTAATAAACTTGGTAAACTGCTTTTCTTTCTCTCTATTTATCTCTCTGTCTCTCTCTCTCTCTCTCTATACCGAAAAAGGATCTGCGACGCCTTAATTTGGCCGACAACTCAATTGTGGAGCTCGTGCAGCGCAACTTCTTCATGCTGAGCAGACTCAAGTATCTGGACCTGAGCGGAAATCCGCTCCAGGATTTACAGCCGGATGTGTTTCGCGATGTGCCGGTGAGTGTTTCCAGCATATTTTCATCACTCGAAATAATAATATTTGTTGCATGGATCTTAAATTAGTACAAGAAATTCGTTTGAAAACCCATAAAATAAATAAAATTTTTAAGTAAACAAATGTGTGTTGAGAGGTCAAAGTATTTTTCCAAAGAAAAATATTTACTTAAAAGAAAAAAACTGTTCACTTTTAGTCTCCGAGTGTTTGTATCTTAAGAGCCACAGTGAAAAAGCCCGCTTTGTTTTCTTTATAGGAACTAAAAGTGCTCAAGTGCCGCAATTGTCAGCTGAAAAAAATCAATCCGCAGATGTACAATTTATTGCCGCTTTTAAGCGAATTGGATTTGGGACGCAACGAGGTTTGTCTCCGCGACTTTTTGCTCGTCCTCATGGCTCAAGACTTTTTTCCCCCAATTATTTTCTCTTGCCGCACAGTTCAAGTTCCTCGACAAGGACGAGTTCCGGGATGTGAAGCGACTCAACAAGGTCCTGCTTGATGGCAATCAATTGTCGGTGGTGGTGGACCAACTCTTTCGCATGCAGAAAAGTCTTAATCATTTGGGTGCGCCACACAAATTACACTCCTACCACACAGTTTCCCCAACAAAACAAATTCTCAATTGCTTTCCATTTCTTTTCTTTATTCCCCCGGGATCCTTGGTTTGCTTTGGAAATGACTTTAGATTTATCGTACAATCGGCTGGCCAAAGTGCCCAACGATTCGTTCCTGCAGCTGACCAACTTGACATTCTTGGATTTGTCCTACAACAAATTGGTGCGTCTGGAGCCGCAGTCCATAAGGAGTCTGAGCAATCTGCTGACGCTCAACATAAGCGGAAATGTCCAGATGGATCTCAGGGAGATGCGCGACACCTTTGAGGTCAGTTTGTACGATACAGAACATTTTCATAATCATAAAAAAAAGTGTATTTATACAATTTGTATTTAGTTTTATGGAATGCGCTCTCAACGAACGAAATTATTTCTATAGCTTTCCTATTGATTTATGAAATTTCTCATACATATTTCTAAAAAACATTTCTGTCCTTACAGCTCATTCCCCAGCTGACCCATCTGGCCATTGCTGATATGGGCCCAATGCCCATTGGCCTTCTGCATCCTTTCAAGCAGCTAAGGTATCTGAATATATCCGGCAATTCCTTGAATAACACGGCATTGGAGGTCATCGATCCGTGTCGGGAGCTGGAGGTAAGTCACTCACAGGAGGCCATAATTCTACCTGACATTCTGCACACACAACTACGCATTTATCCCGGAGATCTATTGTCCTGTTGCCATGCCTGTATGTGTGTTTGTGTGTGAGGATTCTTTCTGGCCAATTTGTAGAATATTTCACTGTAAAACATGGCGACAACAGGGGGACCCTGGACTGCATCCTGGCACCATTACTGGAATTTGCAGTTTTCGTTAGCGTTTGCCATTTCTGTTTATACATTTCTGACAACAAGCCAAAGCCGTGGCTTTATTTCGTTACCCATCCGGACTCGGGACTCTGTCCCTCCGTTTGTTTGCCTGTCTGTCTGTCTGTCACCCTGCCCAGCCTGCCCTGCTGTCAGTCATCTCCCCCCCGCATCCACCGACTGGATGTATGTATCCTTTCTGCTGCCACAGAGTGTCCTGTGCCATCGAATTTGCTGGCTATTGTTGTTGTTGCGGCCGTTGACTATGGCAAATTTATTGTGCACCAACAAAGACAGCAGTCGGAGTAGGAACAACAATCATTTTATAGCCATTAAGCCTTTCATTTTAATTGAATTTAATTGTGTATACACTTCGCTCAAGCCATCCGGGCCCTGTTGTTGTGGCTGGCCCCAAAAATTACCAAATTGTTTTGCCTGATTGTAGCCACTTCTGTGTGTGTCTTTGGGACACTCTAAAAAATAAATAAAGACTTTGAAAGGCTTATTTCAGAAATTTCTCGGAGTAACATAACCTTAGTACAATTTGCTTGATAATGTAGTTTTCCTTGAACTGTTTTCAATTAGTATTACATTTCCTTATTAATTATTATTTTTTGTAAAACAAAACTTCAATTAAAATACATTTACTTATCATATTAAGGTCTTAACTCCCTTAAAAATATAATTAAGCCACCAAAAACATCTCATAAAATATTTCTATTAAGTCTCGTTTTACCATTAACAACAAGTGCAATCATACGTATTGCTAAGCTAATTGTCATTTTACCAGCATAGTTTTCCAATAAAAATTAAACTTTTTCCCCTTGTAATGCACTTTTAATTGAACTTTTGCTGGCCATTTTTGTGCTGGCCTCGTTTCCGGTTTGGCCCCGAACAGTTTTTGGATTTATCCCGGAATCAATTACACGGCATCAGCGAGGACACTGCGCTCAGGATCCAAGGCATTCGCAACGTGCGCCTCGACAACAATCCCCTGATATGCGATGAATGTCACATGGGGAAATTAATAAATGTCGTTCGCCAAGTAAGTGGAATTCCCTTTCGGTTAAAAATAAAATAAACTTCACTGGGAGAGAGAGAGAACTGAAGGGTTAAATTCGAATTCAATTAGTTTTCAAAGCCCCCACTGATTGATGATGCCCTTCTCTTCTGCAGCTTCAGTGGAAGTGGGATACGTATCCCATTTGCTTCCTGCCCAAGAGCCTGCGAGGCGCCGAAATCAACAGCCTGGACATTAACGGCCTGCACACGTGCCTGACCTTCATCACCGACGAGGAGCAGAATGCTGCCAGCACTTCCTATAACTTTCTTGAGCACGGTAGGGATGCACTTCAGAGATATGGTAATACCATCTTTATGGGTTTGCATGAAATGCTTATATTGATATTAGGGATGTATTGTAGAAGGACAACTATCGCGAATATATCGATATTGTATAAAAAGATTGCTATACTTTGATTCGATAATAGGAATTTACAAAAGAACATCAAAATTATCGATAACATATCGATATTTAGAAGACTTGCAAGCCAAACAATCAAACTGAAAATTGATTCATCGTTTTATATTAGAGGCGTAGTAATATCGAAACTTTATCGATATATCAGTTTTTGCATACCTAAATAACATTTTGGACATTCCTAAAATAATGTTTTATTTAATTTAATATTCTAATTAAAGTTAAATTAATTAATTAAAGAATTTAAATAATTATTTAGCGGATATATTAATAATTTAACTGCAAAATAATAATTTAATTCCTAAATTTAAATAGAATATATTAAAGGAATAAATTTGTTATTTCAATAACATTTATATTGGTTATAAATAAATACTTTATTTGAATTTGAAAAGATTTCCTTTTATGAATTTAAGGTTTTGTAAATTTTAGATTAAACCAGAATCAAGGATGTTCAAAGATTCCTTCATACGATGAGCACTTGTTCCTATTTTCTTTGCCAAAAAAATGCACAGTTCTTTAAGTTTAGAATATAAGCACCCAAAATGCAAATGCCATTACCTTTACCATTACACACTCAATCTCAATGTTAATTCCCCCGACAGGCGGTCTCAATACTCTGGCCATTTTGGGTGGCATCATCTTTGTGCTAATTGCCGTCATTATACTGTCCTTGGTGGCCTGCTTCTCGAAGAATCGGGCTCGTTACTATACCAGAGAGGATCATCTGAATGGCAGTAAGTAGAGATTAGCACCTGAATTTAAATTTAATTGCAGGTGCGAGAAAAAAAAAGAAAACGATAAACGTGGAGTTCAGGCAATTTGCCAAGTGCAGGCGATGAAGTAAAAACGACCAAAGACATCTGGCGATTTATATACCGGATCCAGGCACGCGCATGATTCGCCGAGAACCAAATTAAAAAGCAAAAAAAAAAAGAGGAAAAAGTCGCCGCACTTAATTAATTACAAGGACGTGCTTCATTATGCCCGGGTCCTTAGCTTTTCCCTTACCCGATCTCCCATTCTCGGAGACCTCTCACTAAATTGGCGAATAAATAAATTTCACACTGACCAAGTTGGCGCTAATGTTTGTGCTCACCTGAAATTGGCCCTGGGGCATCTCTTCGTCTGCGTCGCCATCGCCATTTCCCATTTCCCATTTCCCTACTCCCCACTCCCCACTCCCACATTTCCCATTCAGCAGAACGCACTCGGGGGAAAAACGCAGGAAAAAAATGTAGTTGGGGTGGAAATAGGGAGCTCCCTTTGTGGGCGAATGGAAAACAAAGGAAAACTTCTGAATTTACGCAATTGTAGCATTTCTGCACAAACAATAAAATGGCCTTAGAGGCTGTCGCCCGGCCACAACGGAAACTTTTTGCCACACACAAAAATTCGATTCCCACGATAAGCGAAGGACCAAAAACTGCGCCAAAAAAAAAGAAAGAAAAAATAGAAAATACGGAATTTTTTTAAAGCTGACAGCAGGCAAAAACTGCTGTTCCTGCTGCCTGCCTCCCTTCGTCCTGCAAAAAGGAGTTCTTAGATTTGAGTAAAATGTGGAAAACTGTGACGCGGCCGCAGCCTTTCAGTGTCCCAGTTGGGCGACCAACACTGAGAAAAACGGGTTCCAAATTTATCATATCGATTTTTTCATGAATTTAAAATAATTTCCGAGGAATTTTAATAAATAAATTAAATATTTAGCTGCAAATAAAAATGTTGTGAGTTCAAATGTAAAGAAAAAGACTTTGATATGAATTTAAAGTAAAATTTCGGATTAACTTTTTAAGCAACTTAACAAATATACATCTTTTTCGTATTAAGAACTTTAAAATTTATTTACAATTTTCAATAGTTATTCTTTAAAATAAATGTATTATTTCTCATTTATTTATTATAGAAATTAAAATAAAAATTTTTTAGGTGTATTTATGCTGAAGCCTCCACGTTTACTATCACATTTTCTCATTTGATTTTTTCCCCGCTTGATTTTTTTGTCGGTTTTTTTTTATTCCGCAGGCGAGAGCAAATGCCTGGAAAAGAATCTGGAGGCGGCCACAATTACCACGCTGGGCAATGGCAGTTCGCCGACCACGACGACCACACTGACCCTGGCCACCTCACCGGCGGCATCGGCAGCGGCAGCGGCTGGCTCCTCCTCCATGGGAGCTGGGACAAAATCGAATGGACAGGGACAGCAGGCAATGGGGCTGAGCCTGAGTCCTGCCAACGGCAGCACGCCGCTTCACGGGGTCTCCGAGGACAGCGGCAAGGAAATCAACTTCACCTTCCCCGTCGACGATCGCGTCTGCACAATTGACGAGATGATGCTGCCCCCGGCTCCACCGCCGCCCCAGCATCCCAGCATGGGCAGCCTCATGTACAGCGTCTCGCATTCGCCGGGCTCAGCCACGACCATGGCAGCGGTGGCGGCAGCGGCCACCCTGCTACCGCCCGGAGCACCCTCGCCCATGCCCATGCCCACGCCCACGCCAATTCCCACGCCTGCGGAAGCAGTGGTGGTGGTGCTGCCACCGCCGCCGCCCATGCACCGCCAGATGGAGGGCAGCCTGGCCAGCCTGCGGGAGGTGCAGCAGCAGCTGGTGCATCTGAGCAGCACACTGGAGCCGCTGGTCAGCGTTAACTGACCCAGGGGAGCTGGTGTCACTTCCTCAGCAGCAGTCGCAGTCGCAGCCCCAGCTCCAGCTCCAACCCCAGCCCTGGTCCGGGTGAACACGACGCCGACGTAAGCCGCAGGAGAGTTGGACTGCGGGGCGTATACTTGCTGCCGCCGGCCGACGGGGCGTATAATTAATGGCAATGCGGGGTCACATCGAAGTAAATGCAGTAATTAGGATTTGAGTTTGCAATTAAGTTCATTAATCACTCCAGACTGGAGTCCCGGAGCCTACTCTCCGGTTACCGGTCTCCAGTCTATCTCTCTCCCTCTCTCTTAATCATCATCAAAAATGGCCTGGGACGCGGCCCAATTAATTCCAAACTGCCATTCTCACAATTGAATAACTTTACCAGCGTTTCACTAAGATACTTTTGTATTTTGTAATTTAATTTTTAATCATTTTTATATGCGCATCTGTATATAAAAGCCGACCCACGAATATTTTCACACATTTCAAATGTGATAAAAATAGAACAAAATATATAAACAAAAAAACAAAAAAAAAACCAAAAAAATTAAGAAACAAAGAAAAATACTAAGCAACCCAAGTGTATTCTGTAAATAAGTATTAAGGCAAACAAACCTTAAAATAAAAAATAAAAAAAAAAATAAAATAAACTGAGTGTTGATTGTAAACAATTTGTATATTTGGCCAATGCGATTCAAAATTGAGCAGCCGCTGTTTTGAGAATTTAAAGAATAAACATTAAAAAGTAGCACGTAGTTAGCATAGATTTCCCAGACACATACAAGACTATATATAAAAATATATATATAAATAGTTGATAAGGCATGATTCCCCTAAGCAAAGGTCAACAAACATTTTGAATGAATCCCCCCTAGAAGCCCAAAACAATTTTACGTTTTCCATTTCCCCGAAAACTCATCGAATCGATAACAGAACTTGGCATTTTTACGTAAACTTAAGTCGGATAAATTGTATTTATTTTACACAGCAATAACCGTAATCCATAATAAAGTGTGAATGTTTATGAAACCAAAAGAGAGATACCAACCAACGGTGTTATTTTGTGGGTAGAAACGGAGAAGCGACAATTTATTAAATAAAAATTCACATTTACTGCACTGAGCGCACTTGCATCATTTGCGGTTTACTGCGGTTATCCTGGCTTCTTGGTCCCAACCCCACACCCCACACCCCACTCCCCATCCATCTTGGCCCATTGTGTGTGTGTGTCAGCTAGAAATTATGTTGGTAACATGTCGCCGAGCATGTGTCGCCTTTTCCTGTTCTTCCGCCTCCTTGCGATGTTTCCTGCATTTTCCTGCATTTTCCTAAGCGACCGCAGAGGACGACAGACACCGAGCTAAAACCAAACTCAACGCAAATGAAAATTGCTTCCGTTTCCGTGGCGGATCGCTATTGTTGCTGATTGCATTGTGTAGCAAGCTGGAGGAGCATCAGTTCGCATTGATTCGGCTGGATGAGTGACGGGTAAAGGGGCTCTTAAAATAATTGAAGTGGCACGTAGGAGAAGTCTCTTCTTTCCTTATAGACTGCACTTGTGATACAATAGCTATTATAATTATAATTTCATTATATTTCATTTAGCTCTGTCACTATAATCTCCAATTATTATTAGGCAACATACATAATTATGCGAATAGAATATGGGGAATATGCTGTGCCATTATGCAAACCCAAGTCTCACAGATCGAAACCCACTCCGGGGGCTGCATAATGTGGCGCAGTGAAAAATGGCTAACCATTTGTTTGCCGATTCATATATCTTAGAGACAATGTCGGGCCTGGGCCCGGGCCCGGGTCCGGCTGCCATTTATTGGCCGGGAAAAACATTTGAATTTATGCATGAAGCTTGTAAGGACTACACTGCTTCGGCCGTTGGCCATTGAAAATGCATTTCGAACTGCACAGAGTCCTTCGAGTGGACCGGGCGCATGCAAATTGAGGAGCTGTGCGGTTGCAGCTCTCGAGATTGCACATCAATATTGCTACACTTGACACATCCGGGCGGAGTTCGAGAAGGATGCGGATGCAGCCAGGCCGGCTCTGATTAACATTTGAAGTGAGCTATCCATCCCTGCGCGTCCTCTTCTGAATGGTTTATAAAAAGGCAAAAGCAAAAGTAGAGAAAAAAAAGAAACCAAAGCCACTGGAGATGCTCAAGGAATTTGACTATTTTCCAGTCTTAATTCGGTGGCATTGCTCATACGCAGCGTGCAGCAACCGGCTATAAGAACTTTTACAACCCTACACTACTTACAGGCAATTGACGAAGGAACATCTGCTTGGAAGCCATCAATTGGCTGCCTCCCTTAATGCACAGGCAGCCAGCAGGTCCTGTAAGGAGCGCTTTCCATAGCTTTGTTCCCGCTGCCGTCGGAGTTATAAAACTTGGCCAAACTCCTTGCCATTTTATGGCCCCTTCCGATGGCCCAACAACGTGCAACAGTTGCGGTTCGATGTGTAAATTTAATCAGGCAGCTTACTCAACTTTGGTGCAGTGGAGCCGTGCAGCGCTCCTTCTTTGCCTTTGCACTTTATTGGTTTACTCAGCTTGAGTGTGGAAAAATGTCGAAATTAAATTAAATGCATTTCAGGTGAGCTTCAGCAGAGGCATGCCTCATTTGAGGGGCAAATTTTATCGAGCTGATGCGATGATCGGGCTGGCTAAATAAAACTCTTTTCTTTATAGTTTCTCGTTAAAAATCTTTTTAATAAGAGGAAGTTGCCCTGAATTTTCCTCTTCTTTAATTTGAAATATTTCTTCCAACCTTGTTACAAGTTTTCCGATGCCCAAAACATTCAAATACTTATTTAATCAGTTGAAACTATTTACTGAATGACCAGGGGTAACCCCCACAGGCGGCTAATCAATCATGGGTCCATTCCTAACTATTAAACCTCTCGCAGTGCCGTCATTTGACAAATCGTTTAAAGGCAATGACAGGCAATGTCTTCAGTTTCGGGGCAATGTCAAGGCTCGCTTTATCTGTGCTAATTGCTTTCCAAAACATTTCCCCAGCAAAAAGCATTAAGCCTTAACCCCTGACAGCCTACAACATGAGGGAGGGACTAGTATTTGCATTCGCAACCATATAGAGAGCGTGAAATGAACAATTTGAATTGGCCACGGGGGGCGGGCCTCAAGGAGGAGGCATCAAGGAGCATCGGGTGCCCAGATTTCTGCAACGCTTCGACACGTATGACAAGCCTGCTGAGATATGTCAGGACACGAATTTTATTATGTCAGAGAGTGCTGCTGCCGGACAGATAGAAAAATATTACCAAAAGTGTAAAAATATTGTAGAAAGATTATATTTCATTAGTTAATTCCTATCAAAAGAGCTCTATAAAGTCATAGAAATTTGATTAATTTTAATAATTCATAATAGACAAAATTTTCTTAAAAATTCTGTATTATTTAATTCTTGCATTTTTTGTCAGTGCATACTGCGGGCCACAGCAAAAACTAAATTCAAAATCGAAAAGTCGTTTTTTGTGGTTCTCCTCCTATGCAAAACTATGCGCAGCAAAACGAACGGAAAAAGAATTGCCGTCTATGGATTGTGACAGGCCCCCGAGGGCGGGAGGGAGGTTTGGGAGGTAGGCTTAGGCTGTAGCCATTGGGGGTTAAAGGGGCATGGAGCTAGCTACCAATTAAAGCGTCTCGAGTGGACAAAGTTTAAGCCTTGAGCCTGCCTAAAAGTTAGCCCAGGAATGCCGGCAGCTCAATTTCCCTGCAGGAGGCGGAGGAAATCAAACTTTTTCTTGTCTTAAAATTTTCACATTCCTGCGTGGCCAAATTTAGCGAAATATATATTTTGGGAAGGACCCCTTAAAATGTTGCAAAAGGCGTTTCAGCATCAACATTTGGAGGCTCCATCGTTGTCGTCGCCACACAACTTGTTGGCCAAATGGCCAACAATATATATTTTCACACAGAGAGAGAGAGAGATTGTGGTGCCCAAAACGGTCCCTTGGGTGTTATCATAAAGTTTTCCAAATTCATAAATTTTCGGCGGTGCTGATAAAATAATTTAAATGCCGCACGTCTTTGGGCACTGGGCACTCCTCAAGCTTTTTGGCTAATTTGAGGGAATTGGCCGGGCTGGGATATGCTGTGTATGTGTGTGTGTGTGTGGGGCAACTTTGGTCATTTGCCATAATCGGTGGCGCATAAATCCATACGGTACCTGGTAAGTGAAGGGCATAAATATCGAATATGGGGGATATATATCACACAATGCCGAGCTTGTGGCTTCCACGAGGCCAGCTTTCAGCTTCCCCCTGCCGGTTTTTATTTTCTACGCTCCGCAGAGAATTACCCGCTGTGCTAGCTTCCCAGATTTATGATGAGACAAAGTTGCGAGCGCGCGTGTGTGACTCCATTAAATCCCTTAATAGGATAATGCGGCTTACGGAAATAGACGGAGGCCGGAGGGTGTATCATACCATCATATATACGCATTGTCAAATTTATTTGACACCCGCTGACAGCAAGGAATGCAAATTTAAACCGGCCAGAGAGTGCCTTTAAGCGGAATGGAGCCTTTTCCGCATGCTACTTTTTCCTTTTGCCACATACGAGAAAGAGAAAGAGTTTGTGTGATAAATGAAGTTGGAGCTCGCCAGCACACACCTTCTGTTCTTTGAACAGTAGTGGCAACTCTTATAGCTGCTAACAAAAAACTAAATATATAATAGCTATAATTGTTGTTTAAATTTTTAACTCATCTTTAAATTCAAAAATCTATAAACGAATATTAAAGTTTTTTTGTTTGAAACAACTAAGAGAACGCAACAACTGGGAACCAATGTATTTATTTTATAAAGATAAATTAGGTTTGTGTACCGAGGGGTTAAGATCGATAACAAATATTTCGCGCTTAATATCTGTTCTAATGCGTACTATCGATACAGTATTGCACTATCACTACAGTATCAAAATTTCTCCCATCCCTAATTATAAAAAAAAACATAACTAAATATTGAAAACTAGAGAAAGCTGATGCCCTGATAATTATTACCTTTTACTACCAAGAAGAAATATACATTTTTGGCTATAAAAAAAAAAAGCCACTTTGGCAACATTGTCTCTCTTAAGAGGGCGAAAGCCCCCACTCACACGGAACACAAGCGGTGCTGTGGCAACCCTAAACACGTGCTGCCTGCAAATATGGAGGGCTACATGCAGTCCGGGGCTCCATGGTACAACAATACGGATGAGCGAACTTAAGCACGCAGCTTTGTGTATTGAACATGTCATCGGCAAAATTTGTGTCAAAAACCCGACCGCAAATTCCAGGCACTAGAGGAAGCAAGGGCAGAGAGGGACCTGTACAGGTGCCTACTCCACCTTTGCAGCCATTGTTGTGTGCGGCGACCAATGCCATTTTCACAATATTTTCAGTTATGCTGCTGTCGGGTCCCTTCCATTCTGCACAGGAAAAAATATCTTATTTGTTTTTGAAATAAAACCAATTTTATGATCGATTAATCGATTTTTCCTAATTATGCGATACATCGATATCAATTTTAAGAAAAGATTCAATCGAAAAAGTTCCAACACTTTTTGGAAAGCGACATGGAAAATATAAATATAAAAGATAAATATATAAATTTAATAAATATTATGAATATGCGAAATTGGTAAAAAAAATATATATAGAAATGATTATACATGTTAAATGTTATATTTCCATTTATATTTATACATGTTAAATGTTATATTTCCAAAGCCGTGTAAAAAGGGGAAGAAACTCAAAAACCTATTATTTTATTCCATTGATAAAATTCAAAGAGCAATAATAATACAAATCTTTGATAAATAAGCTTTTGCTAAAAAAAATTAAGTTTTTGACCTAAAAAAAATCAAAATTTTGTATGGAAAGTATTTTTGATTTTAATCGATTTATTTTTAAAATTTGTTAGAAAAAATCGATTTACTGAAAATCGATTTATTTACAGCTCTATAATTTA
>VNJR01001784.1:0-11060 GCA_008042585.1 Drosophila punjabiensis
TCCGCTTGATTTTTCATTGATAAAACTTCAGCTACACGATGCGATTCTTGGAAAATATTAAGATCGATGTCGGGGGCAAACGCCTCGGCACCACCCTTAAGGCACAGCCACAACCGGCGCTCAATGATCTGCGAAAGAACTTGCAGGAGCGGAGAGATCTCGAGACCTACGTGCGCCAGTTGATAACCACTTCGGACGTGCATCCTGTGATGGAGACGCTCTCACGTGCCTCGGAGCAGGGCCCGGCCACCGTCACCGGCTGGTATACGGTGAACATGGCCAAGTGCGCCGGCCTCCCAGACTCTGCCATTTACATGGCGCTGAACTGGGTCCTAGTGCCGCTCCAAGTGGACATTTTTAACTTCAGGCGTAGCGGACCGGCTGACAACAACGACTGGGCAGAGTTCATGCTGGACAGCTCACTCTCCGCCAACAGGCTTAATCGTCTGCGGGAGAATGTCATGGTCATGTACACTTGCCAGCCATTGGAAGTGCGTGTAAAACCTGGTCTCCCAATAATTGACGCTGCAGTTTCTGCAGAATTCGAGATAGCAGTAGAAGCGGCTCTGCGTGGACGGTACAAAGCTGCGACCCGCACCCTGGATCTATCGCGATTCCACGCAGATCCTCACCTTGCTGAACATTTTTGCCCACTACACGTTGTCAAGATCTTGGAGAGAACTTTGATGGTGGCGCGTCGCAGGCTTCAGAACGAAGTGACAGGAATCATCCTGAGCAACAATTACCTGTGCTCACTAAAGGCCTTTGCTGCGTTCTCCGCTGATGACTTCTGCGCCCTGGAACGCCTTGATATCAGCGCCAATAAGATCAACGATTTGACTGAGCTGAAGTACCTCAGCAAGCTTCCGATCAAGACGCTGCTGCTGAGCGGCAACGAGGTGGCTAAGCTGGATTCTGATGACATTCTAGCGATCCTGCCGCAGCTAAAGGACATCCATGGCTGCGTGCAGTCGAAGCCCAAAGTTCTCTTGTTGAATAATCTGCCAAAATTCCAGCAATTGCAAGGCGGCGGATCTGGCTCCGTTGGCTTGGAGTTCGCCCAACGGTTCCTCAAGTGCTATTACGATAGCTTTGATGATCCCGCCCATCGCCAACAGCTTACGAAATACTATGACACTCAGGCCGCCTTCTCGCTGAGCGTTCCGAAGCAGCTGGGCCGTGTGAGCGTCTACAACCTGTACAATCGCAACCATCAGAGCCTCCAGTCTTCGTTCGCGCGCATCGGCAAGTTGCAGGTGGGCAGCTTGGCCCTGACTCAAGCCTTAGGACGCCTACCCCGAATGTTGACATGCATCGAGAGGTCCAGCGTGGACGTCCTGATGTTCAACAACCGGCTACGCATTTTAGCTTTAACGGGCAACTTCAAGGAGCAGACCCCCCACGGCTGGGAGCAGCGAAACTTTCAACGCACCTTTGTGCTACACCGACCCGAGGGCCGTGCTGGCTGGCTTATAACCAACGATATGCTGAGTATTACTTGTCCGAACGTGGATGAACAGGGTACCATCGCCACTGCGCCACTAAAGGTTGCCATGAAACCGGATAATGAAGAGATGTCCACTTCTTCTAATGCCTCGCCAAAGATATGTATTGATCCTATGGAGCAGGCTGTTCAAGAGCTGAGCGTGTCCATGCCCAAGATGGCACTCGTTACCGAAGCGCGCAACGAGGAACTGCCGCCAATGGTTGAAATGCCTCCTCTGGTGGTAATACCGTCAGTGGTGTCTTCTGCTCCTTTAGTTATCGATATCGACGAAGATTTAGAGCAGGAGATCAACACAGCTTTGTGGACCGATGATTCATTGGTCATCGATGAGGAAGTGCTCTTCGGAGAAATATAAATCTAGATTCAAAAGATTTTCATTCAGTTTTAGAATTAAGCTTTCACTAGGACCATAAGCCATAGATTAAGAAGTCGCCAATAAGTCGAGCCCGATTCTCAAGAGACTCTCTTTATAAACTTTTATTTCCCAAAAGCCTTCAAACACAACTCGAAGACCTTCACCCGCCCCAAGCGTCGGAATCTGGATTTCGTAAGTAGAGAAGCCCAGCATTCAAATTGTTGCTTATTAAATGAGCATTATAATCCTCTTGCAGAGCCAAAATGGAGCAGGAATGGACTCCGGAGCAGCTGTTGGCACTTCACCCGGAATGCTCCAACTGGAAATTGGCGGCCTGGTCACCACGAACATGCACAAATCCTTCCTGCAGGACACTTCTCCGCCGTCTTCCATTTGCTCCTCCATGAACACGGAACGGATGAACAATTCGCTTATCACGTCCGCCGACTTTACGAACCTCAACTTTCTCCAATCCACAATTGGACTAGAGCAGGAGCCGAGTCTGACCACAACGCTGACCAACAACCAGACGGCAGACAACAACACAGGCATCGGTGGCTACACACTCAGCGACATGATCAGGGATCGCAAGGCTCTGGAATCGCTGACCATGTGCGAGGACGATGGCACTTTGATTAAGGACTCGCACATCGGGCAGATCGACGAGATATCGCTTACGCTGAGCAAGACCGCTTCCGGCTGCAGCACCATGGACAACAGCACCGACAGCATGTCCAATCCCCTAGCCACAGCAGATCGAGCAATGCCCACGGGACCGCCTCCGGCAGTCTGTCCCGCCCTGCACCGTACCCTCATTCTGAGCGAGGAGATGATCGGCGACACTACCTTCAACTTGGTAGACAGCCTGACTGCCTCCATTCTACCATCGGACGCCGATCAATCCCTGCCCATTGACGGGAATGCCACCTTCAAGAGACCCGCCGCAGGTGCGGCGGCAGCAGACGAGACGCAGTTGTTGACGGCGCGGCAGATGAACACCACCTATACCGAGGGATGCAATACGCCGGAGGCGCGTTGTGAAACGCCTGAGAACGTCGATCGCAAGCTGCCCTTGCTCACCATGGAATCAACTCCGCTGACCACCAGCTTGCGCTCTCACTTCTACCCCAACAACAATAATAATAACAATAAGCACGGTGCGTACACGCCTACGGTGAAGGGGCATGTGGACATGAACCTGTCACCGATTGTATCCACCACGCCGCAAAGGGCAATGCAGGGACACGGACGACAACATAATACTACCTTCGAGCCGCCTGCTAGGGCAGGAGCAGAAGTAGCAGTGCCAGCTCCCTTTAACGGCGAGAAGTTCGTGCTGGATACGATGGAACTGCTGGAGCAGATCGAACAGCCGCTGGATGGCACGTACAGCCTGCAGATGTCCGAGCAGCACAAGCAGATGCAGTGCGTCATGGACTTGGCCGAGGCCGAAGTGGAGATGCTAGCCCAGCAGGGAGATGAGGAGCAGTTCGAGCACATGCTTGCGGAACTAGGCAAGGTGAATACTCTGAGCGACCACCAGCTGAAGATGCAAAAGTCTCTGGACACCATTAGGCGGCGCTTCCATCGGGACGATCCGACAGAGGCTGAAGACGGAGAACGGGAACTGGTGGAGCAGCATCAGCAGTCGCCAGCCGAAAAGGTGGACACACCGCTGCTCAACCAGAGCTACTTAAGCAACAGTAACAACAGCAGCAGCAGCGGCGAGCGGCTTCTTAGCCGTCGCAGTCGGCTCTACGACGATGTCAACCTGAGCGTCATGCACGGCAGCAATGGCAGCAATGCCAGCTGCAACTCGGCCTCGTTCATCGTTCAGCGGAGAGAGACGCCTACGGCCGCGCCTCAGCCCGATCCCGAACCAGCGGAAGAGCTGTCAAAGCCTCAGGCGGCCACAGAAACGGACCCCTCCACCTACAGGCTGGCGGAGCGAAGGGAGCGTGATCGCGACCGCTTCAAGACCATCAAGATTTCGAAGGAGATGCGCCTGCAGCCAGAGATTATAGTGCCTTGTATAGACGATGAACTGCAGCAACAGCAACCGGAGCCGGAACTGGAAGAGGAACAGCGTCATCATCAGCAACTTGAGGAGGAAGCTCAGCTAGAAGAGGAGCAGGTGGAACCTCCGCAGCGGCAGGGCTCGCCGCCAGGTCGCCTGTCGCGTCGCGATCAGAACTCGGGCTTTAACAACAACAACAACAACAAGGCGGGGAGCAACTATCTGACCTACAAGAAACCAAAGGAGAAGGCCCCGCTTCAACGAAGACCAATGCTGCAGCAGGAAGCCACAGCGGAGACTGCGACCGCGCTCGCACCCTCTCTTTCCCAGCCACGATCCCTCTCCCGTCCGCGATACATAAGTGGCCTCCAGAAGTTTACCACAGTGAGCAAAGCCACGTCAGCCGGTGCTGGCCTGAATGCCACTCCATCTGGTGGAATGCCCATCACTGTGGCAGCACCACCGGCCGGCGGCAGCGGCGAGCTGAAGAGTCCCATGGGCATCAAGTCCAAATCGTTTCACAACCTGTCCTCCACATTGAACGGCACTGGTGGTGGATCGGCAGCAGGAGCTGGAGCGCTGCCAAGACCCAGTCTGGGAGGTGGCCTGCGTCGACCTGGGGCGCAGCCCAGCAAGCTGATGAGCGGACTGCGGGGACCAACGCAGCCTCAGGAGGTGAGTTCTGGCTTTATTCAACTTGTAAGTTTCGTTGCTAACTATTTCCTCCCATCTTTCTGTTTAGGACGACTCCGTGTTCAAGGTGCCCAAGTTGGTCAGTGGTCTGCGTGCTCCTGGTCTGGCTGGTGCTAAGCGTGTGGGAGCCAATGGCCTGGCTCGTCCTTCGTCCGGCTATTACAGCCTGAGCGTTAAGGCGGCACCTGAGGCGGAAACTCCAGAGGTGAGTCAAGCCAATTAGTAATTCTTTATTGTTTGCTAATCATTTTTGTATAATTCCTTGCAGAGCCTCTCCTCAGCCTCCTCGCGCGGAAGTCTGTATGGGCACAGCAAGGACAACACCAGTAGGTCAACAACCAACGGTGGAAATGTTCCTCAGCCCTCCTCCTTCGACACGCAGGCGCTCACCTCCAAGCTGACCCAGGTAACAACGGGGTCCACAGGCATACCGAAGCCCTCGGGTCTACGTCCTCCCTCGCAGATAAAGCGCAGCGGCCTGCCACGGCCCTCCAGCATCGTTAGGCGCTGAGAGCACCTGCTCCGAACCGAATTTCCATGACCATTCATGTATCCATCCTTTTTGTATTCTGTGTTTCGCTCTTTTGTGTATGTGTTCCCTCAGCTCCCATTTGCCTAGTGATTTCCGAGACACTAGCATTTATGTTTATTAATTAATATTACGAGAAATTCTGCATTTAGTTTAACAAAACGATAACTTGGCACTCACAGAACCCATAAACCAACTTACATACATAGCTAGATATTATAGAAGAAAATAAACACGAACTTTGCCTTACGAATCATAAAGAAGAAGAAAAGAGTATTGAGAATGAGAATGATAATTCAAGCGATAAATGATTGATATATTTTTGTAAAAGCAATGCAAAAATTCTACGAACGTTATGAAGCATAAGCCAATCGAATAAATATTAGCAAGTGAAAAAAAAAAATATACCATAAGACCCTGCTCAGTGGCCGCCCAAAGGCCACAACAAAAAGAAAACCAAACAAACAATTGATAATAACCTATAAGAGTATTGAACGAACTTACATTATCTACTATTATCGCATATATACATATAAAATATAAAAAAACAGAAAACTAAACGATAGCAATATGTCAGAAGGTCTGCAGCCTGTTTATATTTTCTTTATTATTCGCTTCAGATCTAAAAAATCCTTTGAAATTGTACAAGGTGCAGAAGCAACCAACTATTACCCTTGCTTCAAAATATAATACAATTACTTTGGCTCCCCCTTGAGTGCTATATAAGTATATAATGAATATATTCTTGTGAACCCACTTTCAGTTTCTTAGTTATGTTTGAGTTGCCAAAACGAAAAGCGTTATAATAAAACTACATACATTATAAACCTGAATATAATATTCAATTCGTAGCCTTTGTCCACCACATGTGCATATCCTACGTTAAGATTAGTCTGCATTGTCTAACCCTAGTATGTAGTCCTAGTTTAATCCGAGTACCAAGTATTGTTTCACCTAAGCCTGATCATAGCAAGATAGAAAAAGCTCCCATCTTTCCATATAACATTGTATGGCATTACTCATCTTGTTAATATAAGATCTTTGGTTTCACCCTTCTCACCAAACTGACAACTATTCATACAACTAACCCTTTCATGGCGCCACATAAGGAGCTGTGGATTTGAAAACAATTTTAATACTACTAAAAAGTATGATACAAACTGTCAAAGTACAATATTGCATACTTTTTTGCAGCTATTTCAACTGAATTCAAATCCAAAGCGATTTCTGTGAGAGCTCTGCATACACATAAGTATATCCTAGCGCTAATAACCCATTAAGCTTTAACCCGCAGTAGGTGATGATTTGCTTGAATCGAATTTAGTTAGTTACTAAGTCTAGTATGGATCATTATTTTTGCTAAAGCTTTCGTACGAACCATTAACGCCCAGTTAAGATTGAAACCGTTCCAGCAAGTCAGCAGGTTATTTTTTTTTTTACCAAAAGCCAGACTTTCACAAATAAAAGCCAACAACATATGGTGGTAAACGTTATTTGTATTTAATGTAACTATCTATCCGGAGAACTTGCAGAGACCCCACTTGCAGTTCCTCACAGCGTTCGAGGTGGGCCGACACCAGTTGTTCTTCCAGGTGCAGTAGACAATCACCGGTGGTGCAACGGTGGTGGAGTTGGTTGCGGGTGCGGCTGTCGTTGTGTCCGCAGTGGTGTTGGCTTGTGTTACCACATAGATAACGCGCTTTACCTTAAAGCCAAGCGCAGCAGCCTGGAACAGGACGAGAGCTGCCAGAGCACAGAGCACAAAGTGTTTCATTGCGGTGATTTATCTTATGTGGATCCAACTACCAAACAGGTAATAGCATAAACGTCTTGGAGTTCGTCGGTATTTAAATGATTTTACTGCCGGTTAGGTTTCACGAAGTGTGTCAACATATATGTTGGCACAACAGCTGTTGACAAGGCCGAGACAAATGTCTTCGAATTTAGTTTTCATTCAGTTCTTGACTTACCCCAATATAAAGCAGATTGCCAAGGCCCACCCTTGACTTTGGCTAGAATGTTTCATATTTATACATACTACCATATGTATTTATAGTAACAGATGGCTCAAATATGAAAATAAACAGTTATGGATTCAGATTAATGGTAACTATAGCTATATATTTAATCAATAATAAAATTTATTAAGAAGTAAGAGAGCTACTGGAAATGTTTCTAGGAAAATGTAGCTAAGATCAGGTTGAGTGACACCCAAAGGTGTTGCTGTTGAATGCACTTTTTTATATATTGCTTCTAGTTAGAATATGTGGTTAATAAGATATTTCGGTATTCGCACTAAAAAAGGTATTTTCTTCAGTGTAGCCAACTCGTTTTTTCTCGAAACAACGTTTTTCTAACTGGTTAACAAGATTTCTTAAAACCTTTAAACCGATTATTGTGAAACTTTAAGAGCATATTCTGCCTACATGGGGACATGGAATGGACTAGGATATAAACGTAAGTCAAGTAGTTTTTTTAAACTGTAAAATAGGCAAAAATAAGTGGAGTATTCGAAAAATCAAATTCAAAGTTGCTCCAAATTTGTATTTTTTAATATTTACAAAATATCCCTAGTTTATGCAATGTCGCATCTATCAGGATTTAAATAGCTTTTAAATTTTTTAAATCGGACACCCAATTCGTCAGAATCTTGTTGCTTAATTTAGTAATTTGCATAATTGATGTCCTTAAAAAATAACACGAATCACCCGATAAAAATTAACTTTTACAGGCACCCTGCTCTCTTTAGCAAATCGTTTCAGTTTTAGTGTTGCAAAACATAACCTGTCGCTTAGTTCTGATGTCGTTTAACAACACTGCTCAAAACGGTAAAAGTCCGCGTCGCAAGCATTTTCCACTGCGTAGTTTTCGCTAACAGGCAATTTCTCTTATTTTTGATAATTAAAACGCAATTGACACGATGCGTTTCTTGGAAAATTTAAAAATCAATGCTGGGAGCAAACGCCTCAGCACCACCCTTAAGGCGCAGCCACAAGCGCAACCGGCGCTCAATGATCTGCGGAAGAACTTGCAGGAGCGCAGAGATCTCGAGACCTACGTACGCCAGATGATAACCACTTCGGACGTGCATCCTGTGATGGAGACGCTGTCACGTGCCTCGAAGCAGGGCCCGGCCACTGTCACCGGCTGGTATACGGTGAACATGGGCAAGTGTGCCGGCCTGCCGGACTCTGCCATTTATATGGCGCTGAACTGGGTCCTGGTGCCGCTGCAGGCGGACATTTTTAACTTCAGACGCAGCGGACCGGTTGATAACAACGACTGCGCCGAATTCATGTTGGACAACTCACTATACGCGAACAGACTTAATCGCCTCAGAGATAAGGTAATGATTTTGTACACATGTCAGCCGTTGGAGGTGCATGTGAAACCTGGACTTCCAATCATTGACACTCAAGTATCCGCGAAATTCGAGATAGCAGTAGAAGCGGCTCTGCGTGGACGGTACAAAGCTGCGACCCGCACCCTGGATCTATCGCGATTCCACGCAGATCCTCACCTTTCTAAACATTTTTGCCCACTACACGTTGTCAAGATCTTGGAGAGAACTTTGATGGTGGCGCGTCGCAGACTCCAGCACGAAGTGACAGGAATCATCCTGAGCAACAATTACCTCTGCTCACTGAAGGCTCTCGATGCTTTCTCCGCTGATGACTTCTGCGCCCTGGAACGCCTTGATATCAGCGCCAATAAGATCAACGATTTGGCTGAGCTAAAGTACCTCAGCAAGCTTCCGATGAAGACGCTGCTGCTGAGCGGCAACGAGGTGGCAAAGCTGGACTCTGATGACATTCGAGCGATCCTGCCGCAGCTAAAGGACATCCATGGTTGCGTGCAGTCGAAGCCCAAAGTTCTCTTGTTGAATAATCTGCCAAAATTCCAGCAATTGCAAGACGGCGGATCTGGCTCTGTTAGCTTTGAATTTGCCCAACGGTTTATCAAGTGCTATTACGATAGCTTTGATGATCCCGCCCAGCGCCAACAGCTTACCAAATACTATGACACTCAGGCCGCCTTCTCGCTGAGCGTTCCAAAGCAGCTGGGCCGTGTGAGCGTCTACAACCTGTACAATCGGAACCATCAGAGCCTCCAGTCTTCGTTCGCGCGCATCGGCAAGTTGCAGGTGGGCAGCTTGGCCCTAACTCAAGCCTTGGGACGCCTACCCCGAATGTTGACTTGCATCGAGAGGGCCAGCGTGGACGTCCTGATGTTTAACAACCGGCTACGCATCCTAACTCTGACGGGCAAATTCAAGGAGCAGACCCCCCACGGCTGGGAGCAGCGAAACTTTCAACGCACCTTTGTGCTACACCGACCCGAGGGCCGTGCTGGCTGGCTTATAACCAACGATATGCTGAGTATTACTTCTCCGAACGTGGATGAACAGGGTACCATCGCCACTGCGCCACTAAAGGTTGCCATGAAATCGGATAATGAAGAGATGTCCACTTTTGCTAATGCCTCGCCAAAGATATGTATTGATCCTATGGAGCAGGCTGTTCAAGAGCTGAGCGTGTCCATGCCCAAGATGGCACTCGTTACCGAAGCACGTGACGAAGGAATGCCGCCACTTATAGAAATGCCTCCGCTGGTGGAAATTCCGCCCATGGTGGTTACACCGACAATGGTCTCCACCGATTCCTTAGCTCTCGGTAATGAATTTTTTGATCTGGATATCGAGACGCCTTTGTTGACGGATGATGCTCTGGTTATCGATGAGGATGTGCTCCTCGGAGATATATAAACAAACCGATTTTACAATCGGTCTTAGATATAAGCGTACTGTTAATCACCCGAATCTCAAGATTTTCAA
Organism: Drosophila punjabiensis; assembly: GCA_008042585.1. Classification (NCBI taxonomy): domain Eukaryota; kingdom Metazoa; phylum Arthropoda; class Insecta; order Diptera; family Drosophilidae; genus Drosophila; species Drosophila punjabiensis. The sequence continues at coordinate 9,936 of VNJR01001784.1, forward strand.
ATATTCAACTTTTATATATAAAAAGCCTACAAGCACATCGAAACCTGTAATCGTAAGTACAGGTACTATATTAAGTACTAACTTTATTCTGAATGTAGACGATTCTATTACTTTTACAGCGCCAAAAGGGGGCTAAAACAGAACCTTGAGCTGTCTTAAAATGCTCCAACTGGGCCTGCTCACCGGAAACATGAAGAAATCCTTGCTTTAACAATTCGAGGTTGTTTAAAGTCTTTATCGTTTATAAATTAATACTTAGAATTAATAACCATTTATGTACAATTAATTATGTAAAACAAATATCCGCTTACTTTGTACTAAAAACAAAACAAGCAAAGACGAAGTGGCGTGGAAATGATATTTATGTGAATGTTACTAGATGGCATAAGCCAGGTGAGGCCTTCCGATCCCAAAATGCAGAGAATGCAGTCGCCTCTCGGTGAGCAACCCGCTGTAATGCTGATGTTGGCAGAGCAACATCGTCATCATCATCATCATCATCGATGATCGAACGTTTTTGGCAAGGGATCGGTTGTCGCAACACTCGGCCAGCCAGTTGTCTGGTGGCCGTCGTGGCGCGTGCATCATCCAATCTTGCAAAGAGCAAATAGCCAGAGAAGAGTTCCGAGAGTCCCCAGAAGAGGATCGCACTGGTTTTCATTGTGGCAACGTGAGGACAAACGGAAGACGCTGTGGAGCTGCAAAGAGAGAAGGCGCTCGAATTCTTCCGAGTCCTGACCTTCGTGCTGCTATTCCTGATCATCTCCCTGTATCTGTATCGCTTCGCCTTCTAGGAGTCGCGTGAAGCTAACTTGGCTTAGCTTCGGAACTGGGTGAGCGGATCCTCGGATTGTGTAACCAGACAACCGCCTGGGAGGGGAAACTGACAAACTGTGATTTTAATTTCATTTTCTTTTTATTTTCTCGGTCTCGATTTTTGTCGTCGATTGCGCTCATCGTTCTCTATTTCTCTCGGGGACGGGGACCTTGGCGTGGTTGGTTGGCGCGTTGAGGGTCTAATTAAAGCCGCAGCGAGGATGCCCAAATTACCAGCGGTTGGCATTGACCTTGGTACCACGTACTCGTGTGTCGGCGTCTTTCAGCATGGCAAGGTGGAGATCATCG
>VNJR01001788.1:0-13933 GCA_008042585.1 Drosophila punjabiensis
CTGGTTTAAATTGGTTGAGGGAGAATAAGTAGTTTTAAAAAACTCAGCAAATAGATCGGCAATAGCCTGATCTGAGTTTGCTGTAGAGTTTTTAAATGGACTTTTATGGTAACAAATATATACAAATTTCCTGCCGAAATTTTCCGATGTGCCTAAAATCGTAAAAATTCGAACACCGTCTTTACCTTTTTAAGGTCAATTTTTGCCGTTAATTTACTCGTTGTGCTGTTGATCTGTTTTCGTGTTTCATGCTTGAAAAAACTATTTATTCATTAATTAGTAGTTTTTATTTTTATACCCTTGCAGGGTATTATAATTTCAGTCAGAAGTTTGCAACGCAGTGAAGGAATCATCTCCGACCCTATAAAGTATATATATTCTTGATCAGCATCAACAGCGAGTCGATCTAGCCATGTCCGTCTGTCCGTCTGTCCGTTTCTACGCAAACTAGTCCCTCAGTTTTAAAGCTATCTGAATAAAACTTTGTATATAGTCTTCTATATAATCTCACTCGTATATATGTCGGAACGAGCCGGATCGGTCAACTATATCATATAGCTGCCATACAACCGATCCGTAAATTTGCTGAAAAAAAAATATAACTTCACTATTTTTTAACATATCTTAATTAACTCTCGAATATAAGCTATATATATTATTATGGATTTTTAGATTAAATTTTATAAAAATCGGACTACTATATCATATAGCTGCCATAGGAACGGTCGGCAAATTTTTAGAAAAAAAATTATAATTTTGTCAGTTTTCAACATAATTTCTTCTACTTTAAGATACAAGTATTTCATATTATTCCAGAATTTTGTTGTAAATTTCATAAGAATCGGACGACAATATCATATAGCTGCCATACAAACGATCGGTAAAATCTAAATTCTACTTTACATGTAAAAATGTGAAAAAATGTAAAAAGATGTAAAACTGTAAAAATTTTATGAATATGAAAGCAGTTCATATTTTATTATATTGGGATAGATTATAATTCATACAATTGGAATCTGCAAGGGTATAGCTTCCTTTCTTGTTAAATATTTTTTTGCATTAAATTTGATAAGGTTTGATTTGATAAGTGTATGTTTGCACGATCTTGTGTTTTTAACTTATGTTGTGACAAAAAGGAAAGCGGTGTGCATGCTAGACGAATAAATTACTTAATATATGAATTTGTTATTGTTTTTACTTTTTGGGACTAAGATTTGAGCAACTCTCGTGGAAAAAAAGATTTTTATTAAGAGCTGCATCATCATTTTATATGGGAGCTATAAGATATAATTCTCTGATTCTAACCAAATTTGGTAAGAATGTATATATATGTACAAGACACATAATCTGTGAGATTGGTTCAAATATACTGAAAAACAAAAAAGTTTTTTATACTAAATGTTGATTTTTACAATTTTTTTCCTATATACTTAAAATATTTTTCTTGATTTTTGGTATTAATTTCATAGCGATATGTCTACTAGAAGTATATTTGGCCGCGTCTCCATACAAGCCCAACCACTGTGCACTGGTTCCTTCGACGCCATAACATTGACGAGAGTTGTACCTCAAGGCTCTGTTCTTGGTCCACTTTTTTTCTATGGGTGTGAATGATCTCCCGACTTTTTTAAACAATGGTAATATTCATATTTATGCTGACGATGTACAAATGTATGTTAGTTGTTCTGTTGGTAGAATATCTGACTGTGTATGTATTGAGTATGTTGAGCAAGTTGTTAACCTAGGTATAACTGTGAGTAATAAACCTATCATGGAGAGCACATGTCATGAAGGCATTTGGAAAACTTTACGGCCTACTAAGACAGCTCAATAAGACGCAAAAATAAATTTCTACAGATATGCGACTTATGATAAACTATGGTTTTGAAATTTTTTGGAACTGTGATGCTGACTCCCAACATAAATTAAACGTCGCCTTTTACAACATTGCAAGATATATATTCAATATCAAACAAGGTGAACCCATTACGATTATGCCCAATAGCATATACAGATTTAACTTTATAATTTGGAGCAATACCAGAAATCTTATTTTGCATAAAGTACAAAATACAAAGCAGCCAAGGTATATTTTTGAAAAATTTAAATTTTGAACACAAACAAGAGCCAATAATTTAATTAATTTTCGACATATTCTTTCATATATTGAACATCACTTTTTTATTTACACTATTCGCTGTGGAATCAACTACCGAAACATTTAAAAACAATTAGTAGCACCCCGCAATTTAGGAATAATTTAATTATGTTTTTAAGGAATGAAAATATTAACTAGAACTATATAAAATGGGATGTTAAGTGATAAATAAAAAAAATGTATGAAAAAAAAATGTATAGAAAATTATAGAATTAAACCGTTGTGACTATCGCCATAGTTTATAAGTTTTAAACTAGTAGCGTTAGGAATACATTGACCAATAAATCAAATTAAATTAAACAATAATAAGTTGATGCCTCGTCAAGCAGAACATTTTATTATTTTATTGGTTTCATAAGATTTACATGTATTAATTTTAAGGAAATTTTGTTTGTATATCCGTTTGTGATACAGTTGTTTTCTTTTTGTTGTGTTTAATTTGTTACTTGTGAATGTCTGATTACTTTTTTCAGTCTAACATTTACCTGTCCAAAGCATTGTTTTTGCATTTATTCGACATTTTCCTCATTTTTTTGACACTTTGACACTGAAAACGTATTTACAATTCAGTCGCTGATTTTTTTGAGTCGTTCGATATTTAAAATATTTAACAAAGGAATTACATTGAGGCACTGACACTTTGTATAATATCTCATAAAATATTAAATAGTTTCATGGTTGGTTTATGTCTTTTATATTGAGCACAGTATAACCAAGATATGTGGTTATTTCATAGTATACAACAAGTGTATCGTAATTGTTGTCTTTAATGACGAGAAGTGTTTGCCTTTAGAAGCCTCACTATGAGGTATGGATAGCCAAACCGCTCTTGTAAAATTTCTGGTAATATTAACAGGGTATAAACACATTATTTTGCACGACCAGAAAATACCTTTCTAATGTGTCTCCTGAAAATAATGGAATTAATATTGTCCGATATAATATCGTTTTCAAACCTTAGTTTACTCTGAGCGCCAGTCACGCTCTTACGCGTACAATCATTTCTCTTGTCGTTGTCATCAGCCAGATTTTTTATGTATTTTAATTGTCTACCTGCATCGATTCCAATTGGGCTATATTTACTTATTGCTCAAGTATCAGTTTATCCTGTTTAAATACAAAACGTGCTTTCACTTCTTCGTGTCGTGGCAGTTGATCTTGTATGTTTTGCTGTTTTTTCGTATCGTTTAGCTTTTTCTGAAGTCTTTGTACCTTGGGTGAAGATTGGCTTCCTCCAGTAATATGCAACCTTTCACCTTTCATAGTAATATCCGGATTCATTTGATTGAATCGCCGGTGTAGATGGAGCCAGTGACTTTTTGCTACGATTGTCTTCTTAGTTTGAGGTCCCAGGATAAGGTGTGTCGTCATGTTTACAATTATGTGGCATGTCTAAAGTCTTTTGATGTTTTTGGCCTTGTGATATTTTACAATTGCAAAAACTTCTCGATGCTTGGTTCAGGAACTTTCCGAGAAAACTGGTTGAAGTGGTTACTGATGCACGACGTGCAATCAGTAGCACCATTCACGAACGTTCAGTGTACGCACCCCGTTCGCAGCATCTGGCACCTTCGTTATTCTATCGAGCACATTAGTGACCACAACTTATTATTTAATCTATTTTTTTCAGATACTCAGATCAAATTTATATCTCCACGTCCATGCAGTGCATCCGCTAAATTTGTTCGGAGCGAAAATAGCATCGCCACCTTAGACTTGGATCAGGTTTCAACGTCCACCACGACTTACTTCCCTGTCATTACGCCTCGCTTCAGTTTCTCAACTGCGCTTTGTCGCCCTTATGCCGGCAATTAAACAAACACAGCGCCGACGCACAGTAGCGCCTTTTCTCATTTTACGTTGCAAAAATAACATAACTTAACATAACTTTTGAACCGAATAAGATATTCAAATAATTTAAAAGGCAACTGGCAGGTAATTGTTGAAAAATTTACATATTTATTGGATAATGTGCCACGACCACTAATTCGCCCTTTTAGAGGGTATCAAAATGGAAAAATAAATTTTTTTCTATGAAGGCAATTTTTTAAAAATATTTATTTTTTAATTTTTTATCTTTAGTTTTATGCAAAAAAATATTTTAATTTATTAAACAAAATTTTGGCTGACCATAAAAAAAATTTCTTTGACTTTTTTGTATAAGTATTTAAAAAAAAAACAATGTAAAGGAAAGATTTTCCATTCAATACAAAAAAAAAAACATGAACAAATTTAAAATTTGAACCCTAATAAGCGTTTTCGCGCTTAAATAAGACCAGATTTTTTGGTATTTTGGTATATTTCACCCCTGGTTTATGCCGTTGCATTTTGGTCCAAAAAATATCCACAAAAGTTTTAGTTAAAGTGTACTCGGTGGCTTTCATCGGCTTCAGAAGATATAGACTACTTTAGCCAAAAAAAGTGAAAAAATTGACACCTGGCAGGTAGCGATTTACCTGTGCAAGCCCAAACGCAAGTGCCGTATTTTTCGGCTTAGTTTACAGGTAATCTATCGTTTAAAGAAAAAAACATACCGATAGGTAATCTACATTGTAAGTAATGCTATTTGAAAGTGAACAAATTTTCTTTTTTTTTCTCCTATGATGCAAAAATGGAAATATTTTTCAACTTTGAATGCTCATATCTTCTACAAAAAAAATCCTTATTTTTTTGTAGATTCTTTATCCTTGGGAAATTCTCTGTCGATTAAGTAGGGCTTAAATCGTTTTTCTGACAACGACTTTTTTGATTTTTGCAACGGCTTTTGTTCTAGAGGAGCTACTGTGCGACGTAGGAATCGACTGGTTCTCAAAGTTGAGCTTCAGACCGTCTTCCAGAGCATTGCATCAGTCGTAAAGAATAATCATAATATGGAATGGAAATACAAAATATTAGGTAACCTGAAACTTGTTAAAAATGGTCACTTCATTAAATATTTTTTTCTCGCGAACGAGCAATGTAGGTGGTGCTTAAGATAGGGTCAACATAAGCTTATTAATATATATTTCATGAGGGTTAAATATTTTTAATATTTAAAAGGAATGAAGTGTATATAATTGAGACACCCAATTAGGAATTTTCAATATAATTAGTATAACATGAAACATGGTATTTGTTGTTCATATTTCGTATACTAAAACGAGAATATAATTTTATTTTTTTACCTGCCGATATATCCAGCTTGCGCCATCATTCCATTTCTATCATCCATTACTCTTTGTGGTTGATTATTTACAACTTTTCCATCATCATTGCCTTTCCAAGTACCATCATCTTCTTTGAATGATTGGCTTCTGCGAAGTTAAAAAAAAAACTCTTTAAGCAAATCATTTACTTGAAATCACTTACAGCCCAAAATAAAGTGAAATAATACACATACATATGTATTTAAATAAAATATGTATTAAAAATTAAGGGACTAGTTTTCGAAGAAACAGAGAGTCTGGCGAAAATGCTCATACGGTCGGAAAAGGCTTGTTTTTCAATGTGTAGGAAATTTTAGAGTTGTAGGGCTCAGTTTAGGTTTTTACACCCTTAATTTTTAACATTCTTAAGACAGAAATTTTTTCTCTTGTTCCGGGTTAGAACTGGTTTTTTATACAATACTTACTTTTATTTGGATAAGCTTTTCGCCGTTGCTTCATTATTATATCCTTAATTCTAAAGGCGACATATTACTCCCATAATACTTCCAATATATTTTAGCTGTCACTGAAATCCTCGATGAATTATTAAAACACAAGTGTGTAATACCTGGCACCCAAACCGGTTTGTTTTAATTTTTTTTTTTCTTAATTTTTAAGCCTTGTCTCATTTAAAGATGAACGGTCCAAAAAATATAACCTAACATTATTACTAACCAAAAAAAAATGGGAATTATTGAGTCCGAGAACAATTTTAGCTGCTAACTTAATATTTCAGAGTAAGATAATTAGTATACTGCAATCTTTCAAATCAATTGAAGGTGGATAAAGGCTGGCGCTAATTCTCCAACTGAACCCACCACGAGGGCGCCGGCTGGGCAATGGGCACTGCAGTATCCCGGACAAAGGGTAATCCATTGTCGCTTGCTCCGTAATGCAGTGTCTATTTAAGGTTGCGGTTCAATTCCTCCTGCCCAAAAAGCCTGACGGATAGGCATAAAACGCAAGAGGGTGGTCCCCCGGATAAAAACCCAAAACCCCCGCTCTTCTAGTAAGGAACCAGAAAAATCATTAGGGGCTGGGATGTCAGGCCAAACGTTGGTGGAAGGCGTGACCGTTCCACCGGCGGGCACGAAGAGGAGCAATCCCGTTTGCGTGTCGCAAGCGGTTACAACTCTGATGTGACGGAAGCAGGTCATGTCAGTTGCAAAGCTCCTGCCACATAGTGCCATAGTCAATACAGACTCGGACTCAGACATCGCAATTCAAGGGGACCGGACGCTGAAGCTGCTGCAGCGTCAGAATCCCGAGATCCCAACCGAGAATTGGAAGGTGCTGCACCTTGCGACCTCATTACATAAAGAGGGGAGCCAAGGCGCAGAACTCCAAATAAATAAAGAGGTGGAAGTAATTCTTTTAACCAAGATACGGGAAGATGGCGTAAGGCATGGATAGTGTATTCATGACCTCAAAAAGCGATATCCCTGGGATAAGTATGAGCACAGCCTAAAGAAAGGCGAGGTGAAGAAGGACCTAGGTATGGAAACCATCGTGGATGCCGCCCAGAGAATGACGCTGGACGAGTCCGACGAAGAAGTCGGCGGTGTCCTGACGTTAGTAGTCAACCCGTCGATTGGAGGTGAGCCCGGTACCCATGACACTCAGGGTGTTGCAGCTCAATATTCATAACAGCAAAGTCGCCTTGGCGGATCTCCACATAGCTATGGATCAAGGGTCCGCCAACATAGCTTTGGTCAAAGAGGTATGGATTGCCTTGGGTAATACCGTTGCCGGAAAAGTCCTCAAACTACAGCGTGTTCCATTCACCATCGGTAAGCAGGAACAGAAGCGTCGTACAAGTACGGAAAAGTCTACCCTTATGTCTTATCACAGCCTTGATGCCCTGACTGTGGTGGTGCTGGAGAGCGAAAAGAAGCACCTCCTAGCAGCTTCTTGCTTTATGGCATACGACAGGACGGTCCACCGGAGGAAACCGGGAGCCTGGTAGAAGCTAGCCCGAAAGACTAACCACTGCTCGTGGTTGCAGACGCCAACGCACACCACTGCGAGTGGGGAAGTCCCGACAAAATGACAAAGGCAACTCATTCTTAGACTTTAGACTTTCTACTTGAAAAGTATAACATACGTGGGGGAGATGCACACCTTCGTACCACGTCCTCAAACATACTAGGTCTGGCACTCGTAGTGAGCGTATGGATAAGAAATCTTGTAGGTGGGTATCCAATTGAGGTACCACCTCCATGGTGAGAGGACGGCACAGAGGCACGCCGCAAGGCGGGTTCCTATCGCCCGTCCTATGGAATCTGGTGGTGGACGACCTAATTAAAAGATTCTAAAGAATAGCACCAAAGATAACAGCTTATGCTTACGCTCAGGGAGATATTTAAGTAGGCGAAAAAGACAGGACTTAATATTAACGCGGACAAGACGGACCTCATTCTCTTCATCAAGGGATGCCAGGTACCGCTACAACGCAACCAGGCTAATTATAAAAGCACAAGTCAAATACTTCGGCATTGTACTTGTCAGTAAGCTGCCATGGAAACCCAATATATTAAAAAGGTGAAAAAGGCCACCATAGTGCAATAAACATCCAAAAAGATGCTTAGCAGCACATCAGACATCTCACCCGCTCTAGTGCACTGGGTCTACATATCGGTGGTCAGCAAATGTGAAACTTCGATTTCCACAGAGCCCCATCCACCATCCAATGGCAGCTGATCGAACAGCTGTGGCTTATTCAAAACATAAGCATAACTTTCTCTTGTTGTAGTGGCAAATTTTGTTGGCACTATATTAAAATGAATTAGATTAAAGGGAATTAAAGATTCTCTAAAAAAGATCAAATGACCCGAATCTGCAAAGTGGTTGTTTGGGAATGAGGCACCCTGTATTTGTTTTCGTTCCTTTTTTTTTACTCGCCACTTCCATGGGCGTGACTAGTACTTTACCATTAACCATTAACTATTAAGAATAACTAGTTTACATCCTCGACTAGCATATTTGAATAAATATATTAAAAAGTAACACTGACGGTTTCAGTGGAAGACGCTCACAAAATCTTTTCAAAATAAATTAGAAATAGTTGTTTTTTATTAAATAGTAGCAATCCGAGACATATTGGGATAAGTATACTTTTAAAATTGGCGTCTACCATTTTCAATTTGCTATTTTTGTTTATATTTTCGATGTTAATGGTCAAATATCCGCGGACCAGATGAATTCAGAGTTGCATCAAAAAACTATAGTCTAACTATCGGCAAAAAAAGTTCATGAAATTCGGATGGACAACGGATAGAGAACATAATGGAAAATTTTGGAACGGCAAAAATGCCATCCGTTCTGTGGAAAGACACTATTAGGCATTTTTCAGATAAAGCTCTAAAGAAAACTCTAGCTACCGAGATCGAGAAGTTTTAAGTTTTAAAACCTTACTGTTTAGTTAAGAATTTAAAAAGTTGTACATGAAGGAAGCATTTCCGACCGTATAAAGTAAAAGTATTCTTGATCAGCCGAATCGATCTAGCCATGTCAGTATGTCCGTCAGTTGTCTGTCCGTCCATCCGTCTGTCCGATTATACGCAAAATAGTCCATCAACTTCGAAGCTATCTGAATGAAACTTTGCAGATAACATTCTATGTACTCTTATGCGTATATAAGTCGCAACGAGACGGATTGCTAAAATTTATCATAAGCCAAAACCCAATTGCTGTTTTATTTAAGTTTGACTTACATTCCTTTTGTATGTATCATTTAAAGAAAAATCCAAGACGATTGGGGATCTATTTTTTGGATAATATTAAACGAAAGACAAAAAATGTTTCCTTATATACCCTTTCAGGGTATTATAATAATAGTCAAAAGGAAAGAAGGAGGCAGTTCCGACCCTATAGCGTATACATATTCGTGATCATCATCAACAGCCGATACGATCTAGCTTCACGATTATTTAATATATTTTGATCTATTCTCAGTTATGAGATTTAAATATAGTTTCAGAATTTTTAATTTAATTAATTAAAATCGGATTACCCTATTTTATAGCGGACACATTACATTTTTAGTTTACAACATATTTTCATCTACTTTACAAGACTTTACAAGCATTTGATGTTATTTCGGAATTTGTTTCTTTTAATTTCATAAATATCGGACGACTATATGATATAGCTGTCATAGGAACGATCGGTAGGTCTGGAGGAATATGTCAAACTCTGAATGTAAAAAACTTAAAATAAAAGGTAAAACTTTAAAAATAATATGAATAAGAAAGTTATTTATATTATATTAGAAATGAATAGATTTTTAATCATCCAAATGCATCTGCAAGGGTATACAAACTTTGGTGTGCCTAAGTTAGCTTCGTATCTTATTGTTTCAAAAATGGAAACAAAGTTCAACTTTGACTGCTCATATCTTCTAAAAAAAAAAAACAATATTCTCCAATTGAATTTTTCTGTCGGTTAAAATGTTTAATGACAATCACTTCTTTTAATCTTGCAACAGTGATTCTTTTAGAGGCGCAAATATGCGTCGTGCAGATCGACCCTGGGGAGGAGCTACCATCTCAAACATTCCACTTGCCGTACGAGTCCAGAATTTCTTGGGTTATCCTCGATGCTTCAATACGACTGGAGGACTTACCGAGGCCGTGTCGCCAGCGAAGGTGGCCAATAGTGTGACTTGGTCTATCGGAATCAAGGACGTTTCCCTGGGGAAACCCAGCACGAGCAGTTGATGCTTTCCCCTCTCACCTCGTCCTCTTCTTTCTTTTTTCCTGCTGGTACCATTTTAGTAATAGCAGTGACTTCAGCTTGCAAAGCAGGCCATCATGCCATGTTTCCTTGATATAGAAAATAGCAGAGCTATACTGTTTGTTTTCGAACACATTCAGAATGTGCTGAAGAACTCGGTGAACCTTCTCTGGATGTAGCACATAATTCATCCTTCGGATGTCCTCTAAAAGGACATATTACAAACATGGCAAAAAATGTGTATTTATAATTTATATAGACTTTTATTTTGAGCAAAAAAATAAACATCCAAAATAGTCATTATTGTTGATAATGATAAAATTTGGTTTATAAAATATAAAGTAAAGTAAAGTAATTTTAATCATTTTTTATTGATAAATATCGTGAAACTCCATAATCTTAAAATCATCTCGGAAATGGATTAATTATCCAACAAGTTTTAGCACGATATTATCCTTCTTGTTCTAAGTGAATTCTAAGTGGTTGATTTTTTATCTTATTTATTATACAAGTCGCTATATTTTGCACATAAGGCTCTAAATGGTTTAAGCAATTCAAAGGAAGTTCCACATTGGTGCAAGGCTAAAGGTAAATATAACCTAGAGTTTTTACTAGGTACATGAAATTCGAGCTGACCTAACAAGTCAGCACTCTCCACGTCACCACGCTTTAGATTAAAGATAAAGTTAATCTTAAAGAAGTATACTAGAATAGGACGGAAATCTACGTTTTGCATCACAGTTTACATCGCGTAAAGCAAAAGGTAAAAACTATTTTAAACGCTAAGATATGTGGAGGCCAAGCAAGAGCTCTCAAGCCAAGATTCATATTTTAAGAGAGGACGAACTAAATAGGTATATCAAGTTTTTTGTGACATAGAGGACAAAGACTTCTTTCCACGACCACGACTTTATATATTTAAGCACATTTAACTTTAACTTTATTCGCCATGTATAAAGTATGTTTGATCATCATCATCTAGATTAATTCTTTCCAAAGTTATAAGTCGCAAGATTTGGAACGAAAGAAGAGAATCTCATTTGCTTTCACTTAAAGCCGTTTAAGTTTAAAAAGCTTACGCGGCACCATGCTTGCAAATTTCTATGAACTACTTGTAAATCGGTCTGGAAAGCAACATTCTTTTATTGTACGCAAAGCTTAGTACCGTCTGCGTACATAAGTAGGTAAGTAAGCTAATAAATAATGTAAACAATCGACAAGCTATTTGTAAAGTGTATGGTTCACGAAGTTAAATGCTTTACTGAATTCAGTAGAAATGACATTTTGTCTGAAAGATCTTATGGAAATTCTTTATGATAAAAGAACTAAGGTCCAACAGATTAGTTGATGTTGATCTTCGCTTAATAAATCCATGTTGACATGGAGAAAGGTGCTGCAAAAGTGAAATAATGACATTATCAAAAGGTTTTGCACAAAAAAACAAATTATGGCTGCCATATAAAGAAAGGTGAGAAGTTTCTAATTATAAGGTAAAAATTTTAAGAAAGGGCTTGCACAAAGTTTTGTTACAATACCTCATGCGACAAAGATCTAAAAGGAGACAGCTTTTGTTCAAACTAGAACTAAAAATAAGGCTAAATTTGGGAATGGTATAAAAATATGTCTGATTTGAATCAGTTGTTTAAAATAAAACTCATACCGCCTAGACTTTATGTTTTTGACGCGGAATCTGTAGTAAACCAAGGCGGTGTAAGAATGCTAATCACTGGCCAGGATATAAACTCAGTCAGACCAGGATCCTCCACAGAAAAATATTTATTTTTGCGGGGACAGGTAGGAAAAGGGGTCGATTGGCCGGGATTTGGGTTACATAGGCGGGGTTGGAGTGGCGGAAACGACCCGTAAAGGATCAAGGGGGCGTGGCAGCGAGTCGGCAGGATCGGCCCCGTCATCCGGGTGCCTCGCCTGGTCGAGATCGCTGCCCGCGAGGGAGATGGCCTAGGGAACGCCCCGTTGACCGTATAGCGCTTCCCAAGCCAGGCGAGAGGGCATCCGAGCCGGGAGCGGCCACGTCATCCGTGCACCGCCCCAGGAGTCCGGAATCCCGAGCGGAGAACGGCCCCGTCAGCCGGGCAGCGTCTCATCGGGAGAGGAAGGAGGTGATCGTGGGAGGCCTTGGCATTCGCGGCCCCGTCGGCCTCCTGGGCCGGGCACCGCTTACGCCTTGGCCACCTGGCCGGGAGAAAGGAGAGGGGGAAGTGGCATCCGGGCTGGGTGCGGCCACGTCAGCCGTGTACCGCCCCTTGAGCCTAGTGGCCTAGGCGTAATGGTCTCATCGTGTCTCCTAAATGTAACATTTATTAAATCTGAGTCACCTTAACCAAAACTCTAATCTTTGTCCCCAACTCGCACGCACCGGTGATCCCACGCGGGGTTGGCCCGAGGCCCAGCTCACCCAATTACTCCTCCTGAGTGGGGGTCAGCCTATCCAGGTTGGTGGCCACCCACGTGTCCATGCTGCGGCTCCGCGTGGCTATCCTCTGCTACTTGGCTACGTCTGCTCAGCTCTGCGGTTCCAAAACTCCGTCTGCTCTGTTCGGCGGTTGGAAACGAACTCCCCAAGACTCCGTCTGCTCTGCTCGGTGGTTGGAAACGAACTGTCCGCATACGGGATGGTGGTCGTCGTTGGGCTCGGGATCCGGCAAGGACTCGTCCTCGCTAGAGGCCTCTGCGGCGGGCCAAGGTGCTGGGCGCCGTCGATTATTGGCCAGGATTCCCGGCCCGTCTCCAACCAGTCGTGGTAATGCCGGGGGCATTTCTTGGCGAAAGCGCCATCTCACGCGTCCGTGGCCGGTAGGGGTCTGACTCGCTGGACGGGTCGCACAGCCGCCGACGGGCGGTTCTCGGCCGGCTGGGGTGGGTGGGCGATCGGCTGGGGCTGGCTGGCGATCGGCTGGGGCTGGCTGGCGATCGGCTGGGGCTGGCTGGCGATCGGCTGGGGCTGGCTGGTGATCGGCTGGGGCTGGCCCGTAGCGGTGTCTGCCTCGCTGGTGGCCACCGACCTTCCATTCGCCGCGAGGAGCACCTCATGAGGGGAGATTCCCCGGGTTAGCTGTCTCTCGAGGGCGACTCGGGTGATGGCGCGGCTACGGGATGCTGCTGAGCTGGTGGGGTCGGTTGGAGAGACCAGCAGTTGCTGCAGCCGTCTCCTGGCCGTGGCGACGTCTTGGACCGGGGATGCGCTGGGTCTTGGGCGGACCAAAGACTGCACCCTGCCTGGGCGTGTCGGGGTGCCCACGGGCGCTCGGGGACTCCCGGCTTGGTGGGCAGATTGCCCCGACGTCGTCCCAGGCCACAGGGTGATCTGGTCGGTCTCCGTGGCGCCGCTCTTGGGGGCATGGCTATGTCCAGGATGGGAGCGGCGATGGGCGGCTGTTGCTTATGGAGGGCTTTCTCATCGTCGGAAATGACGATGGCCTCGTCCTCCGTCTGGCCCTCCTCGGCTGAGGTGGTCGCCTCCTCTGGGGACTCGTCGTCGCTGGTGGTCTGGTTAACCTGCGAGGCATCCTCCTCGGCGTCCGAGATGTCCTCGTATATCGGCCGTCGTCGTAATCTGAGCCGGCGCCGGCGGCTCAACTGATGCGTGCCCCGGGGCCGGGTCGAGATGGGCCAAATCAATACCTACCATCTCCTCCAGTGTCAGGCCCTCGCACCAAGAGGGGCTGATCGGTAGCTCGGTGGTGTCTCCTGCTCCGGGGTCCGTATTCTCTGGCTGTGCTGGTGTTGCTGTTGGCCGGGCTCCCGCGGGAGTCCCATCTGGAATCAGCGGCGGAGGGCAGGAGTCGATCCTGTGTTCCTCTGGGTTTAGGTTTATAGTCGTGGCGTCTCTGGTTCG
>VNJR01001805.1:0-18508 GCA_008042585.1 Drosophila punjabiensis
CTGTTGCCATGAAATATTTACCGCCTGCCCGTCCGTCCGCCTTCCATTTGTGCGAGTAAATAAACGCTGCATAAATGAGGGCGCGCGTGATGGTGATGTATTCATGAATGATGACAACTAGTCGACCTTGTCATTGTTGTAGGGTATATTTCCTCCTTTACATCATCATCCGGAGCAGCAGAGGCAGCAACAGCAGCGTCTCCTGGCTTTCTTTCGGGGGCATACACTTCAGGTTATTTGACTAATATTATTAGGTAAAAATATATTTCTCTGTCTTTGGGAAGCCTAAAAAATGTAATTTAAGGTATAATTTCATTATAATGTTGTGTTATTTAATTGCAAATTTTAAAGAATTTTACAGTAATCCCCTAATTCCTTATCTTTATCATTATAAAAGCTAACATAAAACACAATTTGTTTCTGTTCCTGGGCTGTTGTCATTTTTTGTTTTCACTTGTATCACTATTTTTACGCTTTGATGAACAGAAAGTTGACTGAGTGACACATTTTCCCTATGAATTATTCACAGAGTCAGAGATGTGACTTTTAAATTGGTCGACACTTTGTCTCAACAAAGTAAACAGACAACATGACAAGTATTTGCCATTATATTGTAATTTATTTTACAAAAGAAATGATGATGGATTTATATTGTACAACTGACTAGAGGAATTTAATTTGGTAGCTTTTTTGACATTTTTCAGAGACTTATCTTTTAGTTTCCCGAGTTTCTTCTGTCAGTGTTGCCCAGCTCTGGTGCAACTGACCGCCGAGCGACTCAATTAAAGTGCAAAGCAAACACAGCATCCATCACGTGCACATGAGATCTGACTGGCACAGAGCTTGTTTGCACGTTCTCTCTTTTTATCTGACACCTTTAAATTGGTTCTATGTTAAGGTAGAGTATGATATAGAGTACTTTTTCAGTTGGTAAAAGTTAAACCAAGGTGTTTAAATTACAAATGCAGTTATTGAACAGCAAATAGTACTTTTAAAATTAATTTAATGGTTGCAAAGCTAACAAATTACATCCTTTCAAAGGGTACAAAGTGATTTATGATTACTGATAGGCTAAACGCTGTCAAATATGTATTTTTTGACAAAGGACCCTCGTGGTAATTGTTTAATTTTGTACATACAACCGCATAAAATATTTGCTATCAGAATCTGTGAACGGAACAGTCATATTTTTCCCCCGGGCAGCCGTCATTTTTAGCGACAATTTTGTAAAGTTTGCATTTCAATTTGTTTGCGGTGACTGGCCAGCAAACAACAAGAGAGAAAAAAGCAGTCTTCCTGCGTGACGAGGCATCGATTTTTTTCCCTCCGCTGTTGACTGACCACGCCCACTTGATTGCATTAACCCCGATCGGCGGATTGCATGCAAAAAATGGGGGTTGTAAGGGGCTAGCAGTGAGACTGGGACTTGGAGAGGCCTCCTAGCCAACTCCCTTTGGATTTTAGTTGGGCAGAATTTATTTCGCAACGTCGTTGTAAAGATTCCCTCTTTTGTTCTTCACCAGTACATGCTTCTATATGGTATGTGTACATATATATATCTGAATGTGTATAGTTCTCTGCTTATATAATACGTGACGCTGTTTGCATGGCAAGCGGCACAGTCGCAGCGGGGCAAATAGCAACAGCTTGGCCTCAAATAAAAAGAAGGCGTTGCAGAAGCTGGAACAAAAAAAAAATATTGTAAATACGTGTGGCTAACATGTGTACACGACCCGATGACTACTATAGTGGGCCATATAAGGCGACAGTCAGACATCCAGGCAGGCAGGCAGTCGGGCGGGTGAGCAGGGCTCCTCTTCCCCCGCCCAGGGAGCCCTAATAGGTGCGGACCCCAATTCGGGGCACAGATTGCGATTGTACGTTGTGTACACATCGTAAAACCAAACCCAAACTGAAAAATTGCTTGTCAAACCATCAAAAAAGGGGATGGGAAGGAAGAATGTAATATCGTGTATATATGGGAGAGATTTTAACTTATTGAGAGAAGAAGTCCCCAAATATGGGTCTGTTTTTCTATAAAAAATCTCTGATTTTAAAATGAAAATTTATAGTTTTTAACATATTTTCTAGAGTCTCCAAGGTGTGAAGAAGTCAGTTTCTTAGTTTATAAAATAGGAATATATATATTTCTTACCGAATTTAAATAATTCTATATACACTTTTTCCTAACAAAAAAATAACCCTTTTTTGAAACCTTATCCTGTCCGTATATGCACTTTCCCAGGCCTTAGTTCTATGCAGTTGAGCACATTGTCCCCGGGTAATTGAGCCTTACCTGCTGCTGAATATCCCACTGCATTTCCACCTTCCAACAGGCCCTGTGCCAGCCAAAATAATTGGTCTTTGTGCTTAGAACAGGAGCTCCAGGCCATGCCAGACCAGGCCCAACACCCCCTAAAGCTATTGTCAAGGATTCCCAAAGTGTGTGGGCTTAATGCCCCAACAAAAGGACAATGAACCAGCCATGTTAATAGGAGGACGAGGAGGACAACCAAGGCTTAGGCAGAAGTTTGGTGACATGAATACCAGGGACTAATCAGTCACTTCATCATCGTTTCCACATACAGCAGAGAGCATTATGGCATTGATGCAATTATGCAGAGTGCCAGTGAAAGATTCCCATTAGGAGATTCCCTTCAGGGAATTCTAGGTGTGACTCAACCTGAAAAGCCTGCCCCTATCGGCCACATCTTTAGTGGTTTGGTGTTAACCCTGTTTACGATCTCCTTTTGCCATTGATTACGTCATTGCGGTCTTTATGTATTTCCGCTGCCTTTTTATGGCTGCTAAAGTGTGTTTCTGTGCCGCCGCCAAACAACTTGAGAAATTTGCGTCTTATCCCAATGTCTAATGAAAGTTTCCTCAGTTTTTCGCCAGCAACTTTTTCCGATTAACATTCTCTATGTTTCGCTTACTTTTTCTTCTGTTTTCTTAGTTTGTTTTGTTTTCGCCGAGATGGATTTTAGTTACTCAATTTCGATGCCCTTTCTTTTTAGTCGTTTTTCGGAAAGTTCGCCATTTTGGCCTTTTTTGTTTTTATAGGAAACTTGCATTTAACACGCAACTTGACAAAGTTTACATGCAGAAAAATGAGGGAAGACTAGCTGGAAAAATCTTTTCTACATTTATCTATTAAAAGATCAGTTATATTTAGGTTTAACATAATTTGTTCCTTGGTTTATACTTCATTTAACTGGGAATCTCCAGTAAGATGTTCTATACTATATGTTTACTGTAGTCCTTTAGCCGTACTTGTCGCTCTTGGAACCAATTTTCTTCGGTGGAGAAAATGTGGAAACAAGCTGGGCAAAAAAAAGATGGGGAGCGAGACGTGCTAAATTTGGAAATGGAAATTAAGTTAGCGCCGAAAGCGAGGCAGGGCCAGGACGCGCACACAGGCCAAACTTGGAGCTGGCAGGCGCCTCCAATATGGCGTCAGGTGGTGGCCAGCCAGCCAGGAGTAGGGAGTAGGAGAAGGGCTGCTAGTGGGGTGTGTGTGTGTTTGTGTGTGTACACACAGTGGGTGGCGGTGGTGTTCGTTCAGGGCTGAACATAAATTAAACTCCACTTGACAACAAGGAGCCTCGCTGCTGTTGCTCCTGCGGCTCTTGCCTCCTGCCACTGTGCCCATTCCTGCTTCTGCGGTTGTTGCTGTGGCGTTTTCTGCTGTGCCTGCTCATTTGGCCTGCTCCTGGCTTTCCTTGCTGTTGTTGTTGTTGTTGTTTATTGTCGCAAGCTAAACAAACAAACACTTGACACACACACACGCTGCCTGCTATTACCATTACCAACTCCCCCCTGGTTTTTTTGGCAGTGTGCTAATGCTCACAAAAAGCAAATTTACATTTAGTGCTGCATATTTTAGGAGCTCCTTGGGCCTCGTTTCTGTCGTTGTCGTTGTCGTTGCCATTGCTTTTAATAAAAACTGCAAAATCTCTAAAATCGATTTATGCCATTTGCATTCATTGCCAGTAAATTAAATTATTCAATCAATATTCTGTGCAATATATAACAAGAGCAGGCATTGAAAAGAGAGCTAGTAAAGCTTGCACTTTATTTCCCCTTTGGGTATACATTATTTTTAGTTTCTTTGATTTAATTATAAAATAAATGCACTCAAAGTAAAGTTTCCTTGAAATTTGACTAGCTCAACAAAGCCGAATTTTGATAGATTTCTAACTAAATGTAATGCAATGATTCTAGATACAAGTTGGCTTAAATTTCCAATTAAATTCAACTCGGTTAAATTTAGAAGAGCCACGCACTTGAACTAGACTTAACGAGCCACAACACCGCCCACGCCAAAACCCTTGGCTTATATATATATTTCTATATATACATCTTTAGAAAAAGCACAGCGTAGGAGCTTAAATCAAATCGCATAAGTTGGCAGCTTTTAATGAAGGCCAACAACGAGGCGGGGTTAGAGGAATGGGGATGAGCCGGCTAAGGCTAAGGAGACGCCTCCGCCGACGTCCGCCGCCACTTCATCAGGCATTCAAAATCCTCAACTTTAGCAGCCGAGTTAAGTCGCTGCCAGTTTAATCCCAAGTGCCTTCATCCCCATCCCTCCCTCAGTACGCCACGGCACCGCAGCCTCTTCCTCCTTGTCACCACCACCATGCTCCAAGTCTCCTCGTGCGTTTGTCGTTATGCTCGAGTTGATGAAACAAGCAGGTCGGGCGGGGTCCCGGTCCCAGGCCCTAAGACCATGTATTTATGTGTGCCGTAGGTTTTCGGGAGCCATGAAACTTTTCAGGCCCTGCACGGAGAGGAAAGACTTACCAAGTTTTCCCAAATTGCTTTAATTTCGGAGGTTAAGTATATTTTAATAGATATTTTCGGAACTTTTCACATACCAAAACTCTACAAGATCGGACTTTTACGTTAAGTATTTAAATATATTTAAAAGTTCTCTAGTTTATTTCTATTGAACAAACGCCAAAAAGTAGGCAACAATTATTGAAAAAGCAACTAGCCACAGTATAAAAACTTCCAGAGGCTTCAAGATTGTCTTTTTTTTAGTGTTTAAATTCCATTTAGCATAGAGTTTGTTCTAAGGAGAACTCCAGCCTCACACGGGTTATCTTTTCTTTTCTTTTTCTTTCCTATATTTTTTTAAGGAGCAACTTGGGGTCCTAGCTTGGGTGGCTTTTAGAATGTCGCTTGTCTCTCCGACCTCGAGTCATAAATTGGGAACAGTGGCAGCATAACAATAAGTCACAAACATACACACTGTTGTGCTACACCCGCTCTTGGTTCCTTCTTTGCCACTGTCCCTCTTCCTGTCTCGATTTTATGCATAAATTTAGACGGAGCCAAAGGAAACGCCTGACTTGGCAACAGTTCCTGGGCGCCCTAGCTGCTAGCTCCAGATTGGGAGCCACATCCCCAAGCCAGACTGTGTGTTGTCCAGCCCAGGACGGGCGACGTCATTTGTGCAAACATAAAAGCATTGTAAACAAACATGGCCAAACGCTTATTGCCGACACACACAAACACACCCAAACACACACGCATAATACACGAAGGACCCTGCATAAGCTGTAAGTTAAACCGTTAAAATTGGTTTACACAGACGAAGGAAGCAAGGTGGGGCGGAGTGCGGAGTGCGGAGTGTGCCACTGACAGGAACCATTGTTGTCAGACGGTTTTTATAACGTAGCTCCGGCTATCTTATCTGCTGTTGGTTTGGTTCCTCTGCCACTTTGCCAGCAAACAAGAAGTTGGCCAAGTACTCGGAGTACAGTGGTAATCCGATATGCAGATACCAAAACTTTGGCACAGCAAGTGATTTTGATAAAGTTTGATGCAGTTGAAGTCTAGTGATATAGGAAGAAGCATATCAGATACATTAAGCTAAGCAGACGCCATAATGTAACATAAGACATGACAAGTTGCTAATGATGTGTATGAAGATAGTATCAAGTTTAATAGAGTAAATGTTCTTCAAGTATATTTTCACTTGTGGATCTCTGTACTATTATGTTGGTCTTAAAAATACACCGTGAATGTGTAAAAACTAACCCCAAAATCAATTTAAAAAGTATTAATATTCCCCTAAAAGAGATGTTCAATTTTATGGCATACTTTTTAGTGCCATTTTAATTGATTTCAAATCCATAGGTATTTACTTAGGCTTACCTTTGTTGTATACTAACTTCGCAACATCCTTATTCTCTCTGGTCTTCAGGGCCGAGCTGTACTCTGAGCTGGCCACGTCAACATCCTACATCCTCCCTTTATCCCGATCCTTTCGCAGCCGCTTTGGCTGTCACTTAACCGCACGCGCCTATAAGCAGGCAATACATTTTAACGGTAATGGAGAAGGGAGAATAAAGCAGGCACAGGAGGAGGCACAGTGGACTGGGTAACTCATCACTTATGGCCATTATGTGATTGTCCCTCCATGGCAGGCGCCGCATACAGAAATATATGTAAATCCATCCACATTCTCCTCGCTATTCGGCATGTGTAATGAATGATGGTAATCTGGATGATGATGATGCTCCTGCTGCTGCCACTGCCGATGACGATGAGGACAATGTACCTGCCTCTGGCCTAATTTGCATGTGTGAGCGACAGAGTGCATCGCTGCAGTTGTGGTCGTGCGGCAACTGCAGCTACCAGAGATGTCAATAGGTGTGCTTAAACACACAAAATAACCAGAAAGAAGAGTGTTATATTCCATAAAATACCCAATTTGTTGAAAGAAATACCTATTTTTCCCATGGAAACTTAATTTAATACGGATATAATGTTGTTCTTAGAAACAGAATTAATAATACCACCGTGAGATTTCTAATGTGATTTTCCATATAAACAGTTTTCTGGGAATATCTCATTCTGCATTATACATCAAGCAATTAGCTTAGGTTTTTCTTCAGAACTTTGACCACATTTTAAAGGATAAAAGCTGAATTATCCACACAGTATGCCAGCAGCAGCATTGTCAGTGGAAGTGCCCTCTGCCTTCCCTATCCCTTTCTGCCCCACCACCAGCTTAACCCATTGTTGACTGTCGTGTACAATTTGCAGAGTGCGAGAGAAAGGGAAAGGGAGAGTCCTTGATGGTTCAATTTAATGCCAGCCACCCACACACAGGACATGTGTCTGTGTCTGTGTCTGTGTGTGTGCATGTGGGTGTGGTCGGCCACGCCCCTGATTGAGTTACACGCTGCATTACCCATGCATCCGCCTCTGCACAGCCCTCTGGCTGGCGATGGTCAGCATTTGAGCAGAGGCTTTGCGTAAGCGAACCACATAAATTGTGATGGAATCCCAAAGCCACCATCACCAGCACCAGCACCTACATTGGAGCTCGCCATCGGCTCGACACCCACTATGTAGTCAGTCAGTTACCTATTACCAGTTCCGCCCAGCGAAAGGTCGGAAGGCAAGGGAGCGAACCACAAATCCCCAACATGCGCCGAGTTTGGAAGTGTACTCACCTCACCTCCAGGACATACTGTCGGTTCCTAGCACGTGTCCCGTCCCGGCCCAGGCAATTTGCTCCTGCGGTCGGTCTGTCTGTCCTAATGTCCCATCCCGTTGTGCTGATGGATGACCATCAAAATTCCCAACATTATCGCCCTCCCCCCCCTCAGTACGGCTGAGCTCAGCCTTTTGGCGGACCCCAGCCGACGGGACCCTATCCTTTGTTCTTGTTGCTCGATTGCCCGCCTGAAGTTGACCGATTAACTTCCCATCGCCGCGACACAAAAGCCAAGCCCAGTCCCAATGCCAGTTTTGCCAGCTGCCTTTTTGTTTACAATTCCACAAAACAAATTTAAGTTAAATTTGAGCTGGGGAGGAGTCAGGAAGACGGGGAAAAGGGAAATGGAGCCAAACAACCATGACAATTTAAATTTTCAAGGGATTTTGGCAAGTCGTTTATCTAGCTGTCCCCTGAAAATCAATTCACTCGAGTTGGTGCCTCTGAGGAACTAGTTCTTAGAACTCAGAATAACAATAATTTTGAAAATTTAATATTATATCGAACAGGTTTATAAAGAACATAACATTACATAAGGAGTTTGAAACGAGGACATTTCAATGTCAACAAAATAGAAAAACTAAGTAACTACCAACTTTTCCAGATTTATCCTGATAAGGGAACTACTTTTCCTTTCTTTTGGAACCAAACTGTGCAGCTCCAACTCCATCACTACTCCGCTCAGTTGGTTCAACAATTTCTACCCAAGTGAAATCATAAATTTTAAATGTAGTCAAGGGCTGAGCTCTCCCTCTTCTCCACCCATGGTCGTCCTCCTCGCCTTCCCAAAGGATCTGGAGCTGGGACAAAAAGGCAAACAGTTCCGCTCCGCTTCAATCTGCAATCGCTGGTTGTCTCACTGGGAGACGAACTAATTTGCATATTTTTCGAGCGCGCGCTCAGTGCTCCCTTTTGTTTCATTTGGGTAAGAGTGTCCTCAGCCCCCAAGTTGGCTAGAAGAGCTGTCCCTCAATTAAACTGTCATGTCAAAGTCAGTCGCGTCAATGGCGGCATTGAAAATGGCAATGGCCAGCGGGGTTATCGGTGGAGGGACACACACTCGGTCGGGTAAGGATTCGGTCTCGGTCTCGGCTCCTCCTGTTTCTCAGCTGCTTTGGCTTTTATGGCCCATTCGGGCCCGGCACGTCACTCGGATTTTAAGTGCCAGCCATCGTAGGTGGTGTCCCAGCCAGCCTACAACCCCAACATCCCTTTCACCCATCCTCCCGTTGGTTCTCGTTCAATTCAATTTGCTCTGTTGCTATTTCAGGCCTTGCCTAGCATCAGCCGTTGCCTTCTGACATTTCAAATTGATTCTGTGCGATTTATGTATATCACTTCCTCACACACATCCACGCTGAACGTGTGCACACTGTATACGTGATTGTGTCCTCCGGTTTTTGATTATCGGGGACAATGCAAACAACATCAAATTATCCCGTTTATGTGGGATTTATTAACCTTCCGGATGTATTTTTCCAAGGCCTGAGGCAAGCAAATAGATTTTTTCGAACGCAATTAAAACAATGGCAAATATATATAATTTTCAAAGATAAATCGTTAAATAATTGCAACAAAGTAAATACTTTGAATAGACAACATTTTCCTTTGCTCATTATGAATTTCCAAAATGTTTCCTGCAACTCGACATGCGTTGAGTTTCCAAACTTAACTGAATTTTAATGCCAGAGCCTCCCGAAAGGACCCTCAGAAACTTCCCTAACGAGCCGTTAGCATTAAAACTGAACTAAAATGGAAACCACACACAGCAGGTTCAAGGAAACGGAAATGTGGTGTTTTTGCTAACCACATCCAGCCATGAACTAAGCTGAGAGTAAGACAGGCTGGCAGCAGTTATGAGCGAGGGTTTTAGTCATAAAATAATTGAATACTTAACCCAGTTACGTGTCAAGGTCGTGGTACAGCCACCCTAATGCTGCTGCAACAGTCTCACCTGAACTGTGAAAATGAGTGATGAGAGATAAACACTCTACTTTCCGCGCCTGACGAAGGTTCAGTGTCTCTCCATCTGTGCCATATTGATAAATGATTGACTTTAATGCTGTTTTTTCATTGCCCGTCTGCTGGCTGACCCTCCTAGCGACGAAGGAGAGAGATCAATTGAAAGGCTCTAGCGTGGGTGGCAACTATTTTTAAGCATTTCGTGGGGGTCAGTCACATAAAAAACAAACAAAAAAAATGCGAGGGAGAAAGCTGCGGGCCAGGACAGTGACGTAAATTACGCGATTGCCACATTGAGAATAATCGAAATCGACTTGTTACCAGCATTATTATATGCTGAGTAGGTTTAGCAGCACTTTTCGGCTTTTATGTAGATTTATTTGTGGATTTTTGGAATTAATTTGTTTTTGATTAGAAAATTAACTCAAGTAAAAAAGAACCTATCGGACAGTATTGATATTTTATCGCATTTGTCTCAGTGCATTGTTTCCATCGAGTGGGATGTTTGCAGAGCTGGTGGTCTATGATGGGGTCGGTGGGTGGCGACGGGATATCGCGATTCTAGCTGATGTCATCAGCCAGACGACAAGGACTCGTGGCTTCTGTTTCTCTGAGGGTTTCGTCTTGGTTGCCTAAAGCCAAATTAAATAAATAGAAATGCTGCTTTTTTTCTCTCTTTTTGCGGTTGTATGCCATCGTTCTAATGAAATTCTAACACGCGCCGCTCTCCAATGCTGTCTCTGTGTGTTGTGTGTTTGTTTGCGGTGTGGTGTGTGTCTGTTTGTGTGTGTGTGTGAGCAGCTGGTCATAATGAGCCACTTGAGTGGCGCACACGCATGCAAAAAGCATTCGAGGCCGACAAAGTCGTTCGTCCTGCGGTCGTTCGGTGGATCCAACATCTGACCTTCGGCCAGAGACAATGCCAAGGCTCAATGAGTACGTTATAGATGTGGATGAGTCCTGCGGAGGAGGTGTGTGTGTGTGCATTAATAGGAAGGCTACCAACAAGGCCAGGATTCTGTAGAGGCGGGTGTGGCACGAGATTAACTTCCTGTTGCATGGAAAAAGTAAAGCAAGAAATTATATTAATTTGGAATCTGAGATCTAGGTACTGTGAGTCTGCCAAAGGGAATTTTTAAGTACGATTTGTGGTCAGGTTCTATCGCTTCCACTCTTTTATCCTCTTTTGTAGCTCGTTCCCCTTCGGCCAGGACGACTTGTCTGCAAGGCCTTGTCTTGCATCGGAAACCCCTATGGGCAGAGAGAGAGAGTATAAACAGTTTACCACCGCCTTTGGCTTCAGTTGATAATCATTTTAACACTTTTCTGCAAATTTCTCGCTCTAGATAAAAACCAAACGAAGCCACACAATGCATACAAATGAGCGGAGGAGCCCAGGAGTCACGTAGCCTCCGCCAGGATGGGAAGACACCACCCCTCATCTCGCCGGCAACCAAAAATAGGTGGCTCTAATTAAGAAGACAGGCCTGAAGGAGAGTCTTGGTGCTGCTGCTGCTGTTGCTGGTTCTGCTTCTGGTTTGGCGAAAATTAATGGAACCCACGAGTGGCAGAGCCTTTTCGGCGCTCACACAAATTAAATTCCATCAAGTTTATTTGCTGTAAATGAGGCAGGGCCAGAAGGAACTTCTTCTCCCGACTGGCCCTAATTTAATTTCTCCAACCCGACGGGGGGCGGCAACGCGGCAACCCTTTGGAGGGTGTGGAGTGTAGCACGTGTTGCCATGTTACCATTTAGCATATAACATTTACCACTTAGAAGCGAAGGTAGAGGGCCACAGCCACACTCAGACACCTGATACACACACACACATACACAGAGAACAGAAATAGAAGCTAATTCCGAGTCGACACGACGATTCGTTAGATTTTCCATGTAAATAGTCATTATAATTATTATTATGGTCTGCGTTGATTTCTGTCTCGAGGGGAGCCTTGTAGAACCCCAGCAAAAAAATAACGAAGGCGTTAAAGAAACGACAACATTGTAAACAAACCCCAATATTTATTAAACAAAATTCACATTTGTGTGCATCCAGCAGATGCATTGATTAACGACTCTTAAATTAAATGTATCGAGACGAGGAAATTCTATTAATTAGTAATTATTATAATGTGATGTTATATATATAAATCAATCGATAATAGCAAACCAGCAAAAACAAAAGGAAACTACAAAAACTATGACAAATTGTTAACCAACGTAACAAATTTCACTAAGTAGATTTTTCGAATTAAATTTAAATGATAATTAAAGTATAGAAAAACCAAGGAAAACAAATACAAAAATAAAAACGAAACTAAACAACTTTGCTGTATACACGAGATAAAATGCGTTTTTCTACTTCAAATGATATGTAAAATGATTTTTCAAACTTAGATTACCCTATAATATACCTAAAAATATACATACCTAATTATACATATAAAGAAATTACAAATTCTATGTAAATGTTGTGCGTATATAAAAGCAAAGGCGTAGAAACCAACCCACATTTCGAGATCTTTCAGTTACTTATGTGTGTGCTATATATCATTATCTTCTTCTGTGTAAACGCTTGGCTTCGTCAGCAAACAGACAAATTTTTGGGCCTTAATCCAACAAACCGAACTACTCAAGCCGAGGCCTTGGCGTTCTTCTAATTAGACATCATTCTTTCTCAGATCAATATATATCTCTCCATTATACGCTGTACCCCTGGAGAGGGGGGCAACCCACACACAAATGGTTATATTCTCTATATCTAAGTGAATGTGTTCGTTTCAAATCTTGTATAAAAGCACGCTCCCCTCTCCGCCCAGACACGAAATGTTTGTAAAATATTGACCGAGAAGAAAAGATATCGAAGGATACGAAATTAAAATATATAAAATAATACGTATTTCTGGAAGCATGGGAAGAAGAAATTTTAGTTTTTCTACTTGAATCGCATTTCTTCCACTTTTCCACCAAATCAAATCAAATGAAATTGAAATTGAAATGAGAAAACCTATAACGAAGATATAATATTTTGAGTCTCTTCGATCCTCAAGCTCAAAAAACGAAACCCTAAACGAGTATAAAAAACAAAATGATAATGATAGACAAGTTTCTAGGTTCTATTCTATGTTTAGTTGTCTTGTTATTTATATGTTTAGATTTAATTTGTGTCTAATTTACTTTTAAGTTTTGGCTCCGCAATAAATACAGACAATTATATATATTTTTTCTATAATTTGTTTCATTTTATCATTTTCGATACGTCTGAACGGTATTGATACGAAGAGTAAACGATTAACAATGCATAAACAAAATGAATTGCTAAAATTTAAGCGCAAAAGTTCAATTAATAAAACTTAGAATTTTAAAATTAACATAATTTGGAATATTTATATACATACGCATATATATACAACTCTATATATGAAATTAGTAACAAATCAAATCAATTTCCATAACGGCCGACAAAATAACAAAAAAAAAACACAAAAAAATAAATTAAAATAGTATCGAGTGCAGAAACAAACACTCGTGCAATTGTACTTTAAAATTGAATAAAATTCATAAAGCAAACAAGCAAAAAAAAATGAACAAAAACAAGAGAACAGTGAAATTGGAGAAGGAATGAGTGGAATAAAACGGAACTTCTCATGCAACTCCCATTGCCTAGGGTTGCCACCGCCAACTTGCAAGCAGCAGCCTTTAGAAGAGGACAGCAACAGACACAAGCAGACTCACTCTCACACAGACACACTTGCAGAGTTTGCGGTCGTAGCTACGATCCACAGGAAGCGGGAGCGGGATAGAGATATATTGACTATTTTTGGTGGACGAATGGAGGTATTGTCGTGCATTGGGAGCAGCAATTGCAACAATAATTCCAGGCATATCGAAGCATTTTTACTCAGCAATCAGCGAAATCGGCAAACAAAACTGATGGCAATAACAAGCGACAGGAAACCAATGCGATGACAAGCACGGGAAGGGAACACTCACGGTCACACCGAACACATATACCCTACACACACACACACACCCTACACACACATGCGAACACAATAAGGGACGAATGCGAGCAAGTAAAAACTTAACGGGATTCACATATGTATATTCAAGAAGCAATAACGATATATTTCCACGTACGATAAACGATAAAAATGAAGAATAAAAATCCGATGAGGAGGAAGCAAGTCAAAAACTAAAATTAACAAATATTTATACATATATTTTAATTATAGTTACAAATTAGCATATATATAAATATATATATATATATAATTATACATACATACAAATATATATACAGAAAAGATAGTCCAAATAATTTAGCGAACAGAAGAAAACGAAGTAAACGTTTAATATTTACAAAATATTAAAATATCAATGTGCAATTTAACAGCGTTTAAAACAAAAGCAAAACCAAAAAACACACTGACACAGCCACAGCCACACCGAATTAAAGCTACATACATACAAATATACACACCTAAACATATGTAAACTGATTATATACATTATATATATGCGAATATAACAAGCAAGTCGTCGGTACATATAACGATCCATTTATAAACGAATCGAAGGCGAGCAGCAAAATTTCAGTTTTGTGTGCACTCGAACGCAACCAGTGGGCACAGTAAAGCCTGCCTAAAGGGAAATCAAAATTCAGCAGATACAAAACACAGGACACAACCGATAGACACAACACAGCCGGTCTCTAGGAACTGCATCAAAAGCGGTCGAGAAAGTCAAGTTTTTGAGAAAATACTCATAATTGTTAAAAATGTTTAAATAATATAATAATAAAAAAAAACACAAAACAAACAAAAAAAAAACATTAAAATTTAAAAACAAACAAAATCCGCAACAAAAACAAACGGCATATTACATATATTTTTTCTCTCCTTAGACAATTTAGTTAATTATGAAAAATAATGAAAAACCAAACATTACACTTAAGTGTTAGTCTTATACATAAAGAAAAGATACAATTAATAAAAATTAAATGAAAAAAAAAAACAAAAACAAAAATCGATAAATGCAGCAAAAAAAAATCAAGGAACAGAGGCAGCCTACGAAAGCGAAATGTGCAAAGTAACAGCAAAAGTGAAAATAAAAGAAAACCAGAAAAGTAACCCAAATCGAAATAAAAAAGAAAAAGAAAAACAAAACAAAACAAAACTTAAATTAAGAAATTAGATTTGCCTTTGTGTTAATATCAAGTGTGTTTCTTATTACCATGATTATTATTATTTTTTCATTTCCAATTGGTCAGTCGTGAAATGATTTCCTTACATATTGATTGAGAAATAAAAATTATTAAACAAAAAAAAAAAAAAACAATGAGCTTGTTTGTAATTGAATTTCTAGGGTTTCCCGGATTAAAGCTCGATGTCGCACGGTTTCCCAGGTTTCCAAGGGTTATATGTTTGTATTTTGCTTACTCATCCTTTGTTTCGCCTACAGGAGGATAGCTTATCAGTATGGAACCGGACTGCCACTGATATGACCAGTACAACACGTATCCGTGATACGTTACGCAGGATATTAAATATACCTCTAACAACGGCAATGGAATATAAGATACACTGTGATAGCCTTAAATATGTTTCAATGTAAGTATAACTTGAGGATAAATCGTTGTTCTCTCTAAGAAAAGACTTTCGACTTTTGATCAAATTAACACTTGATCACTTTGAACTAGATACTGTATAAATTGTTAACGTGAAGGCCGAAATATAAAAATATAATATAACGTCACAATAAACATATGAAAGATAAACCTATTTTCTATATCGATAATATCATTCATCGATATTTTTTGATATTTTCGAATTCGATGCAACCTTACGGTATTTTCGACATACAACCCTAATTTCTGTTTGATATTTCGAAAAGTGCAAAAGAAGAGACTATCGACTTTTGATCAAATTGCCTTGTTAACTCTTGATCACTTTGAACTAGATAATGTATAAATTGTTGAGATGAAGGCCGATATATAAAATGGTAAATTAACGTCGCGATAAACATATACAAGATGAAACTATATTCGATATCGATAATATCAATAATCTAATGATGAATTCAAAATTTTTCATATCTTCAATTTCGATATAATCAATCTTACGATATTTTCGACAACAACCCTAATTTGCAGTCTTATATCAGGGAAAAAATTTTTTTAATTCTAAATGTTTTGCTTCCATTAGAATAGTTTGGATGAGTGAATCCTAAAACGTAACAGGTTGCAATAATTTACACAATATTATTATAATAATCAAAGCCCTTTCCTGTACCATACGCAGGCCTTTGTTCCAAGCACAGAACAGGCGACGACATCGCATGGTTTGGAACTTTCGTAATCGAAATCGATTTTATACTCAGTCTCGTTCATTTCAAGAAATGCAAGATAGTGCCTGACAGTTGATCCTGTCGTCAGTGATTGAGCCTATAATTAGCAATTTTATTACTAATTCAAAACAAACAACTAATAATTAAAAACCAATAATATTCTTTTCTTATTTTCCAGTAATAAAGGCCCCTTGAAAAGCTGAAATTCAGTGAATAACTATAAACAAAAGAAAAACAAAAACAATAATTACACAAACAGATAATATATAAGTCGCTAGTGAAAGCAGGAGAAACAGCCACAAATTCATCGACACAAACAACAGCCACAGACAGCAGCAGCAAGCACAAGAAGGGAACCATCATCCGTAGCCCGTAACCCATTACCCGAAACACCAATCCCGAAACCTCGAGAGCCGCCGCATACACAACGAGACCCAGGACTTCATCCACAGCGAGACAAATTAATATTTAAGCGCCAATAAGACAAATCTTTGTATTTTAATCAGCTTACAAAGTGTGTGTATATATGAAACGCCATAAATATTTTAGTTTGTATGTATAAAGTTTACATTAGGCATTCCTCCTCCTCCCTAATTAAAAAATCAAATCCCCTAACTACTGCCTGTAACGGATGCCTCTCCAATCTGGCTGTATTTATCTCTCTCACCTACTTTATTTCGTATTACCTTACCTTACCTTAATCTCCCCGAGAAGAAGATTGGACCATCTCTCCCGCAGGCGAGACCTTGTATTGTAGCCTTATCGATTATCGCCATAGCTGGCCGGCAGCCAACACAACACAACACAACATAATACACACACGTACACAAGTTAATGAATCAATGAAACTGACACAAACACTAACTAGCCGATACTGTATTTATCTGTTTGCAATGATTATTTTTTTAATTAATGATAAAACCCTGAAACTGAATAATCAAATTGTTTTTGTTCTTGAAGAAATACAAAAGTTTTTTACGTGAAAAAAAAAGAGAAAAACTAAAAACTGAAACGAAAAGCGAAACCAAGTTGTTTTACATATGCCAAGCACACCAGCAAGACCACTCCACCACTACCGTCAATCGAACACCACATTCAAATATTTATCTCTCCCGAAAACTCTTCCTCCCGTACAGTACAACCAACGCAAGCCCAAATAAAGGAAACTATTGAAAGTTGCAGAAACTATTTTCCATACATGTTACTACGGGATTGTTCTGTTTATTTTTCTATTTTTGTTGGTAAGTACAGCAGACGGATCAAGTTCAGAGCTCAAGAAAGTTGGCAAGTATCTGCATAATTGCATTTTGAGGGGATTATATTTGATTGATAAATAATTATAGAATACCCCGAAGATTTTGAAAGACAGCTACAACAATTGGAAGAACATTAAGTTTTAGAAATTAAAAAAGATTGGTTGGAAGACAAATTGTAATCATGACAGTAGATGTACAGAAACAGCGATTTTCGCGGACTTCGTTGTGAATGGATTTTTATATGATTATTTTTCAGACAAATCTAAGTTTGAAAACCCCGTAACTAAATCAAAAGCGTTATTAAAGCAATAATTCAGCATACAGTATTTAAAATTAAATAAATATGTAAAATTTGTTGGTTTTTTCTGAATGTTTTATCATACATCAATAAGGATTTTAATGCGAATCCGCATTTTGTATCTGACTTTTGGCAATCCCTGGCTTCTATTTACTTCTTTTGCTCTCAAAAGACCTGAAATATTCGCTAGAAGTGAAGGAACATCCCTGTTTGCAGACATATTGTTTTATAATGACCGAACCTCGCACGCAGATTCTTTTAAAATAGAAAAAAATAGAATAGATACATTACACATTTACTGGTTTTATTAATGGGAAATTCGCGGGGGCAATACGGGTTTTTTTATGTCTAATGCTTAATACTACATTTTGTTGTTTACTTGTCCTCGAACATAGTCAGGTCGATTATATAAACATTTGATACAAGACAATCGCCTTCCTGCAAGCCAATAAAAATAATTGTGTTAAAAATGTATAAATTGCAAAGCTGCAGTTGTGTTACAACTTACCCCTGGCGTTATGCCCACGAGGGCATCTGCATGGCCATAGAACTCCTCCTTCAAGGAGATGACAATGGTCTGCAGATTGGTTTGGTGATCCCTTATGTACGAGGCGACCTTGCCGATGTTTGTGTTATCCAACGCTGCATCGATCTCGTCGAGAACAAAGAACGGCGCTGGTTGATAGCTAGAAGGGGAAGGATATGTCACCAAGAGAAATAAATATTTATGAAATATAGGGTTGACCTCACCTGTGAGTGGAGAAGAGCAAAGCTAGGGCCGCGATGGTTTTCTCACCGCCGCTCAAATTGCTCATGGGCTGGAAACGTTTTCCCGGCGCCACACAATTGTAATTGATGCCGTCCAGATAGGGCTCTTCGGGATTATCGGGTCCGATATAGGCTTGTGCCGCCTCATTGCGAGCCAACTTCTTATAGATGCCGTCAATGGCATCGGAGATGTGCTGGCAGCATGCAACAAAGCGTGAGGACCGCTCGTTCTTCACCCTTTCGAAGGCCGCCTTGGCCTTTTTGGCCTTGCGTCGCGCATTCTCGAACTCCTCGTTGGTGGACTGCACTTTTTCCGTAACGGCATCGAGTTTCTGCATTGCCTTCATATTTGGCGTCTG
>VNJR01001816.1:0-10563 GCA_008042585.1 Drosophila punjabiensis
GGGAAGGCGGAGCCATGATAAGATCCCAAAGAGCAATCAAATACCTCGGTGTTTAACACCCAGAAGAGGTTGAAAGAGATGCGCGACACATCGTCTTCGAGTGCCGCCGGTTCAATGAGGAGAGAGCTGCTCTGGAGGTGGTTGCAGGAGCAGAGATCAGCGTGGACAAACTGGTACCGCTGATGGTGGAGAACCCAAATACCTGGGATGCTGCAGCAGAGTTTTCAGCCACACCTGTGAAGTCGTTGAGCTCCCTCGAGAGAGGGAGGAACGAGCGGACGGGTCAACCAGTTTGCGAAGCATAACTTTGCGGCCGTACCGCACATTGCGGGCCCTTGTGGCTTTGGTTGTATAGTAAGTAAAATAAAAGCTAGGAATAATAAAAAAAAAACATATATCCCACGGTCAGTGCGTGAGAGTTCAAACTGTGTGGTGGTGTTTCCAGGGCGCTACCTCGGAGTCGGATCAGAGTATTTCGCGGCCTGCGTCTGTATCGAAACGGTCGGCAGCTCTTCTCACTTGGCGGATAGGTATACAATACAACCCCACAGCAGGGTCATTTGATGCACCCCCCCCCCCCCACAGAAATGTCGAGTAATAACAATTTTACTCCACGTGGCAGCCACAAATGTAAAAATCCACCCGCGGCTGATCCCGCGCCAAGGGCAAGGATTCTGGCGGCCATAGCCAACGTTCCCACCCATACTGTAGCACCGGCGGCCCACTTGGCGGGCGCTTCTTTTATAGCGACAAGTGTTTATATACACTCCTGCCCACAATTATACGACACCCTGAAAAATTCAGTTTCGACCCTCGTAAGAAAATGCGGAAGAATAATACCATAAAATCAAGTATGCAGGATTAGAGCTTAATGAATTCTGCTTAAAATCTGATTTTTCTATCTTTGAATGGATCTTGTGTTTTCAAGTATCGGTAAAAAAAACTCAGAAGCCTGATTTTTGGCATGCCTACAACTGTATCAAAACTATACGACACCTTTCAATTATTGCATCTGGAAAGAAAGAAATTGTTTCAAATATTGTTTTTTTAACTTTTATTATCAATTTAATTAATTTTTAATAAAATGCGTCGTGGTCGTTTGTTTTCCCACAAGGGAAATGGAAAAAAAAGACTAAAATGATACTTGCTTGAAATAATCGATATATCGCGGAAAATTTGTCAAAAACTTTGTGTTGTCACTAAGTTTTTTAACAATTTGTGTTGATATGATTTGTATTATAGCTCTGAAAGATGTCCAAGTTGTTTGATCACGATAAATGTCACATAATATTTATAATTAGCAATGTGTTTGCTTCGTTGTCCACACTTGCCGCAAGTTGCAGTTAGCCTGTGGCACGAAAGACTGTTTGACGGACGATGCAATCTTCGGAGTAAATTGTCAGAGTAGCCATAATGAAGTCTGCTTTCTTAAAACCGCGTCAAAAACATCATGACTTCAATTTTTAGACAAAAACTTGGTGGAAAATTGGGCTTGATTTGTAATATTTTTGTAATATTTTTCATTAGGATAGGTTTTTCGGCACTATTGGAGAGATTTGGATAAAAATCCACATATATTTTTTAACGCTACTTCGGAGGCGGGAGCCTCTTACGCGTCTGTAATTCATAATCTGTGCTTCACAAGCTGCAGGATGAACAGTGAAGAATACAAAAAAAAGGATTGCAGTATCGTCTTCTTTCGTTTTTGAAACAAAATATGAAAGGATATCTTTATTTATGCGATATAATGCATTAATTTACAATAGCAGAATGACCCAGCGCTTTATAAATTATCACCAGAAAGGTGTGCCGGATAGGCAGGTATGCTCTCCTGACCTAAATTTAAATAAAAACATTTGAGCTATATTAGCCAGGTGAATTTACGCCAATAACAGCAATTTTGAGAATGCCAAAAGCCTCAAAAGTGAATTTTTGACTTTAAGTCGAAAATTGATTTTAAAATGTGGCCTAAAATGCCAATGCCAATGCCTAAAAGACTTTTTGAGGTAGGAAGGGTTTAAAGTGGCTCTATTTATTAAAAAAATATTATTATTTACCATTAAAAGAATGAAATATTAACTAAAGAGACAAAATTGAAAGGTGTCGTATAGTTTTGATACAGTTGTAGGCATGCCAAAAATCAGGCTTCTTAGCTCTTTTTACCGGTACTTGAAAACGCAAGCTCCAATCAAATATAGAAAAATAGATTTTGAGCAGACTTTATTAGGCTTTAATTTTGCATACTTTATTTTTTTGTATTATGCTTTCGCATTTTCCTGCGAGGGTCGAAACTGAAATTTTCGGGGTGTCGTATAATTGTGGGCAGGAGTGTAGCAATGGTGTGTCTTTTTTAGCGCCTGCAGTGGTTCCAGACAGAACCTCGGATATCTCCGGAGCCGAGGGTAGTTCGTCGACCCCAAAGACGAATGCCGATCCGGGCTGTATCGCCACAGACCACCTTCCTAACCGGGACCTGGACGAGTTTGTGACCAAAGACGAGTTCTTGGCAGTGCTTCCCACGCAAGCGAACCTCCTACCTAGCTCCGTCAATATGAAGGGTGTTCGCCCTTTCCCAAGGGGAGGCCAGGTTACCTTTTTCATCCCTGAAGACAAGGCGGGCTTACTCTCCAGCCTCAAGAGGGTAAAGGTTGCCTGGACACGGTGTTGCCTCGGGGTGATCGAGTCCCGCCCCAAGTGCTTCCGTTGGCTGAAACCATAGCGGCACATAGCGGCCAGATGCACCAGCACCTCCATGAAAGCAAATCATGCTTCAGGTGCGGACAGGAAGAGCACAAAATAGCTGACTGCAAAAACAGCCCCACTGTTTTAGATGCACCGAGCTAAGGAGAGGCGACAGACAGTCGCCACAGCCCCCTGGTGAGGTCGCCCGGCGCGGCCCCCCTCACTAGCGCATGATAGTGGTTCAAATTAATTTCAATCACTGCGCGGCAGCACATAACCTGCTGTCTCATTCGGCGCAGGAATGCGGCGCCGAAGTCGTCGCTATTCGCAAGCCGTACAGGACCGGCCCACACACGTCACAGGATGCCCGTGTACTGGTGGAACCAGACGGTTGCCGCAGCCAGGCGAGAGTGTACTAAGTTAAGGCGTCTATATTAGCGCTCATACCGCACGAGTGCGGGTAAAGTTCCAACGGTGCCGCAAAGCCTTGAAGATGGATATCCGGGAAAGCAAAACTAAGTGCTTCCTTGAACTTTACTATTCCGCGGATCAAGATCCCTGGGGAAACGCGTACAGGATCATTGTGAAGCTGGAGAAAGCCATAGTGGCGGTCGGTGACCTATCCGACCTGCAGTTTGGCTTCAAAAAAGCAAAGTCAATGGTAGACGTCATCACTAAGGTCGTGGACATCGCAAGAGCGGCGACCTCGGGAGAACGGTAGAAAGGAGGCGACAAGAAATATTGCATGATAATCACGTTGGACATTCGTAGAGCCATTAACATGGCGATATTGTGTTGCATCCTGGACGCGCTATAGAGATTCGGTGAACGGTCATATCTGCTCGAGCTGCAGCGGAGCTATCCTGAAAGGATTTGTCCTGGCGCCGTTTCCGTAAAATGGCATGTATGACGGCGTCCTGCGGCTCCCGCTTCCAGGCCAGACTGCTGCTGGAATTTGCGGACGATATAGCGGTAGTTGTAGTCGTTAAATAGCTGTCTGGAGTAGAGAACGCCTGCAACAGGATCATTAGCCATATTAGCTCGTGGCTGTCCAGCATGGGTCTGCAGTTAGCGCCCCATAAAACAAAAGCTGGTGAGCAGCAGAAAAAGGGTGGAGGTAGCGACCATTCGGGTGTGCGACTCCTTGATCGGATCGTACAGGGCCATTAAATACCTGGGTGTGATAATTGAAAAGAGATTGTTATTCTGCGAGTACCTCACGTACGCGAGCTCCAAGGCTATCACTTCGGTTTGAGCTGACCGCCTGATGCTCAACCACAGGAGTCCCAAACAGGCTACCAGACCTCCATGCTCTACGCAGCGCCGATATGGAGCCACGCAATGGCAACACTGGCTTACAGTCGCGGCCTGAACGCAAGTCACCGCCTGCTGCGCATTCAGGACGGTGTCCGATCAGGCCGCGTTAGTCCTTGCTGGGACGCCTTCGTTGGACATGCTAGCAGCGGAGAAGGCCAGTACGCATGCCCAGGGAGCCAGCAGAATCTTATCTCCCCGTGCCAAAAGGGAGATCCGCCACTCGGCTAAGGAGGCCACGCTAGCAGCCTGGCAAGTAAGGTGGGATGCATACGCGAATGGCAGATGGACGCATTGGCTGATCCCCCGGTTGGATAGTTGGTTGAAGAGTAGACACGGGCAGGTGAATTTTCACCTCACGCAGGTCCTTAGCGGGCACGAATGCTTCAGGAGTTACCTGTAGCGCTTCAGTCACGAGGCGCTAGGCAAGTGTACATGCTGTCCCGGAAAGGTGAAATAGTCTGCAGAGCACGCCGGTGCGAGAGGTTCATCAGGGACCGAAAGGTACTAGAAGCCACTCTCACGGGTGCCGCTGCTGCTGATGGATGACGAGATCTGGCAGGCTGTG
Source organism: Drosophila punjabiensis (assembly GCA_008042585.1). Lineage (NCBI taxonomy): Eukaryota > Metazoa > Arthropoda > Insecta > Diptera > Drosophilidae > Drosophila > Drosophila punjabiensis. The sequence goes on from VNJR01001816.1 coordinate 4,565, forward strand.
TCAGCCTTCGCCGCTTCGGTCTTGTCCAAGCTTAGGACGGAAGAGCGGAACGGGAACCAGGCGGCAACTTAGGGCAGTATAAGGGCCCGCGCGAAGCATTGCTTTGCGGCCATACCGCGCAAATACACCATCGCCACACCTAAGTAATCCCTAACCCTCTATTCCCCTTTTTTTTTAATACCCACGCACACGCACAGTCACAGATGCCGTTCCAGGAGTTGCAATAGCAGTGGTGCCGGCCTTCGAAACGCGACATCCGGAAGGCCTTTAACTCTGCGGACTGGAGGCGGGTACTTAAGACCCTGGAAGCCTTGGAAGCCTGGAACGGTTACCAACTGACGATTGTCCGTAGCTATTTCAGCGAGAGGACTCTCATCTTGGACAACTCCCTAGGGAGTTCGTGGGAACTACCACAGCAACCCGGTACCGCGCGACCATTGCTTTCTACACTGCATCAGAAACATTCTCCTCGCGGAACGAACGAGGGAGTGCAACCGCCCTTGATGGACGCCAGAGCAACGATTTCCTCTCCGTGAAAGTGAGTTGTTTTCCTGTTCTGTAGAAACTTAATCTAATGAGAAATAAATAATAAGTCTATAATGAGTTCAAAGTTGTGTAAAGGAGGAGTATAAAGTATTGATATGATACATAAATTGTAGTGTTTTTTATTTGTCAGGGAGGTCGTGATGCTGGTGTAGCTTGAGTCTTCTTCTAACTCGTGCTCGGTGATCAGAGGCGGCCAAACTCCTTGCCTGGCTGTTACTTTATTGTAATAGTGTAAAGTTGTTCCCCAAGTTTGGGCACTACGGAGCCCCGTAGATCCTCCTTAAAGTTTTGGCTTGACTTCTTCTTGTTGTTCAAATGACTTCTTCCAGCAATTCCATACTCTTGAAGGCCATAAAGCAGGCAGTGGACTAGAATTGACTTATATGTCTTGTCCTTGCAGTCAAGCGATAGTTTGTTGCAGGGTGCGAGGAGCCATGACAGTCGGAAAACCTTAGACTTAAAAGCATGAATTGTTGAACTGCTTTCTAAGTTTTCAATGTCAAGGTGTAAAAAATCGATAAATAAAAACAAGAACAATGCTTTGGTTTTCTTAAGAAGAGGTTAAAAAAGTTGAATATTATGATTCAAGAACACGGGCGTGTATCCCGTTTGGCGGTGATCTCCGATGCTTGCTCTATGATCTGCTAGTTGAGTCCGGGTCAAAAGCGCAGTTTAGGGTGCCATTTTACGTGGTCCTTGAAGACGAACTGCTGATACTTGTCGCGCATTACCGGCCGGGTGACCAGCACTTCACCCTCCGGCACCCGGACATTGCACTTCTGGGCCCAGGAAAATCTGCGTCTTAAAGTAGATAGTCCAGTATTCCTTGCAAAACGAGTGGCGCATGCCGTGATATAGAATAAAGTAGAATAAAGCTGTGTCCATAGCCTGCGAGAGGGTATTAGTTTGCAATAGTGGCTATTTAAAAATTCTGCCGATATTTTCAGCGACCTACGAATTGCTGAATGACTGAAAGTATCGTATAAGCTGTTTGTATGAGATCCGATATTTTAAGTTGCCGATATTTTCAGTAATTCAGTCATTCAGTCGTATAGGGAGGGAATCCCCTAAATATTTATTTATTTGATAATTATATCAAAGGGCTGCTATATTGACCCATACCTTTACCTCTGACCGAAGAAGGGAGTGTTTTTTAAAGATTTGCTCCGACTCACATCAGGTGGGCAGAGGTTAGGATAGGTGTCTTTAGACATTATTGGAATTTTAATCTTGGGACATTTATACAAGGAACATAAAACGCGAAAAAGGATCTGCAGGTCTCAAGAGCTATAGGTCGGAAGTGTCGCCAAGGCCTCGCAGCAAATTTAACCTATATATAGAAGAAACACGACCATTCAATAATTTGTGTATGAACATTACCTCGTGGCAGGTGCGCCGGTACTTCAGGGAGGGCAGGTCTTAAAGGCGAAGTCTGTCGATGTATGAAGGAAGGCGACGATGTGGAGCCCAGGTTAGACCCCGTAGAGAAAACAAAAGGAATTGCTTCTGTACCAGTTCTATAAGGTCTTGATACTTCGCAGGTTGAGGTGACCACTCGGACGAACAATATTCAAAAAATGGGCTTAAAACGTTGCTCAAGATTATTAGCAAAAACTTCAGTTTTTTCTTAGCTAGTGCGGCATTATTTCTTACAAACTTGGAATTCACCCTTCTTCTGTTCGATCTTGGGAACCCCGGCCCTTCGGTGCGGTAGTGGTTTCCCACTCACTCGCTCGCAGGGGATCTGGCCGCTGGACTGACCGCGATAGTCTCTTTCCACGGCCGCTATATACTACTGTGAGATGGTAATCTTAGGTCGGCATATAAGTAGCATATTAAGATGTAATAAGTTAGCACAAAACCATTTTTAAAAACTGTTAAGATCTTATTGTATGTATGAATGGCATGAGCTAATACTCCATACATAGTTTAACATCGTCAGCATATAAATTTAAGTACTCGGGAGTTCGTTAAAACCAGGGATCGTAACAGTTATAATTTTTAAAGTAATTATTACTTTAAAAATAAGTAAATAAAATAAATTACATAAAATAAGAGGTATTTTGCAATCAGTCACAAAAAAATTGAATTTAATTCTTATTATTTAATTATAATAAAATAATTGCAGATAAATTATTATTATTCAGTTTTTATATAAAAGTTTAATAAGAACTGTTTTATTTAAATTTTAAGTAATAATTGAAAATAAAATTAATTCTCCAATTTTTATTTCAAAGAATTGAAAACAAAAGTTATTTGTCAATTTTTATTTATTTTTAAATTTTAAATTTTTTAAAATTAAAATTGAATTGCAATATCTTTTGAACGGAGGGGTATATTTTTAACGTTTAAAGACATAAATAATAAAGGTTTTAATACCTTTCGTTTAATGTATCGATTGTGCCTACCCAAAGCCATATGCCTAAATAGGTGCAAGTACATAAATGCATCCACAAAGATTTTATTTCCCTGGGTTAGGTAAATTCTCAAATTACTATTATTATTCAAAGAGTTAATAAGATGTTTTATGCATCTGTAAGTATAAAAAAATAAAAGTAAACTGTATAAGAAACACTAACTAATAAATGTATCTTTTTTCCCATTTTATTTAATTTAAATAAAAATATCAGTATTTTAATGAAATCTCTAAAAAGAAATTTTCCTTATTCCTGACACCAGAAACTTTAGTGCCGAAAATTATCTTTCTGAGGAAACCTCTGTAGGAGGAACGCAATGGATTATTTTACCTAATCCATATAAGAAAATTATATTTATTATCCTCCCAATACTCCGATGTCAAATTTTGCAGTTTGAACCATTTTTTCGAATCGAAAGTAAAACATTCGCCGGCAATTAAATCGCGTTTACGACCTATATTGATTAAAAACCAACTGACTATAATGTCTACGGTAATTTTTCGACATTCTTGGTTGTTTGGGGAACTTAGAATCAGTTATTGTATGCATTTATGTACTCGCAAATTTTTATTATTTAGGCACAATATATACATCAAACGTAAGGTATTGAAGCGTAGATTATTAATATCTTTTAATGTTATATAAAATGTATACCTTCGTTCGAAAGATATTAAAATTTAATTTTTACTTTCAATTTTTAAAATAAAAAATTGACAAATAACTATTATTTTCAAATCTTTAAAATACAAATTGGAGAATGCATTTTATTTTCAATCAATATTTAAAAATTGAAAATAACAGTTTTTACTTAACTTTTATATAAAAATTGAGAAAAAATCATAATTATTCTGAAGTAATTGTGTCATAATTGAAAAAAAAGAATTCAATTCAATTAAAAAAATTGCTTAAACAAGATTATTTGTTTGTAATATGTTATGTTCCTTGAAGGACCTGCGTGCCAACTTGGGCTGGCTCCGGCTAGCTCTGTCATCGGGCCGTGGGCTCCCTAACCCTTACCCGTCACACACAACAATAAACATCGAAAGTCGACGTTTAACAACACTATAACACAAAACCGATGCAAAAGACTGTCACACCATTGACACAAATACTCCTCCTGCTGGACTGGAGGTCACATGTTCATCCCTTCCCTTCCTTGCAGTCTGCTTGCATGTTGTTTTTATCTTTTTTGCAGCTGCCCCTAATCAAACACACACACACGAATTTAGCCACTCATCTCCCCGGTTCACCTCCTTCCTCCCAAATTAAACTTTACTCCATGTTCATGTTCTCGATTTTCACCTTATATTTATATTAACATTCATATTTTTTTTTTAGTTTTAATATCCTTTACCTCCCTCCGTTTCCAACCGGCAAACGGCGCCTCTCAACCCTTGCTTTTGTTAGATCTAAGATTAGTCTTAAGCAAGCACTGATGCTTAATAAAAGTGAATTGCTGTAAAGTTGACCCCACCCCCAGCCTATTCTTCTTCTTACGGAACCACGGAATTTTCCCCAGCAGCCACTACCATCGCCCCAGCACCAGCCGGAACCAACGTTAGTGCCAGCCCGGAAACAGCATCTTTTGGGATCCGCCCACTCCAGTACATGGTCCTTCGATTGCCGGATCTATCCTGATCCTGGTGTACATATATATACATACATATATATTATTACATTATTACATTATTTCATCCAAGTTCACATTCACATACACACATCACGTCCGTCACTAAACTGCTCTTTGCCTTCCAAGAAAAATAAAAAATAATGTATTAAATATCCATACCAAAATTCATCCACATAATTTATTCCAATTATATATATATAGAACACATATACAAACACACACAACAAACATACAAATATATTCCCAATTTACAGCAAATAAAACAAAATTTATCCGCCCAAATAGAAACCGATTTCTAATAAATGTATACCCATACACTCAACAATAATAAACATTAATACATATTAAAAACACAAATATTATATTTAAATAAAGATTAACAAAAAATTAATATCCAAAGCAAATATAAATAAAGCGGCAATTAAATATATATTTGGTTTTTTCACTCCGATTGGCATCCACACATACATATATCTGGGCAAGCTTCGCGCTGTTCTGTGCCAACCCTGCAGTACCATTTATCAGTAATTCATCAACGCATATGGCGGTGTTGTTGATGAAAAGTTGATGAATTTCCATACAAATTTACTGATGAATTTTGTATGGGCATGTCCGCGAAATTCATCAACAAAAATTCATCATCTTTTCATCAACTTTTCATCAACATTTTAGACCAAAAATTCATCAACATTTATGCCAAAAATTCATCAACTTTTCATCAGCAATTCATCAACAGTTCATCAACAATTCATCAACAGTTCATCAACAATTCATCAACAAATTCATCAACAAATTCATCAACAATTCATCAATGGTCAATCAAATATTTTTTAAATGTAATAATTTTTTATTATCATATAAAATCAAAAGTAATAATAATACTAATAATAATAATTTAAAACTAAATTTTTCTTTTCCTTCTGTCAATGCTTCTGCCTTCTTTCCTTTGTTCATTTTTTCCTTGCAGCGCGTCCAAATTCTTTACACACATAGAGATCTTCGTTAGGTGGCTCGGATGAGGCAGTATGACCAATAGCATCTAGAAAAAATAAACATTTTTATTTAGTTTCATTTAGTTTTTGTTATTTTACGCTGGTAATAAACTATTTTTTCACTGACCGTTGTGTTAATACTTTGGAAAACTTACCTGATAAATATTTATTGTAATTTAAACTTGATTCTCCTTAAAAATTTGATTCAGCTTCTAGCTTTTTCACTTGCTAAAACGCAATTGACAAACGCGAGAAAAGACACGCGCTTCTCAGAAGAAGAAAAAGAACACTGAGCCAGAACAACGGTTTCTCTTATTGTTGGTTTTGTTTTACACGGTCCCGTACAGTGTTGCCAGTTTAGCCTATTTCAGGCTAGATCTAGCCTATTTTTAAATGATCTAGCCTATAAAATCT
>VNJR01001821.1:0-89462 GCA_008042585.1 Drosophila punjabiensis
TTGCCAAACGAAAAAGCCAAATAAAAACATGAGCGAAGACAGCTATGGAAACATCGAAGCATTAGATATCCTTTTATTTATTTTTAATATTATGAAAATATGATATATTAATAGAAAAAAATATATTTATAATATATATTATTTTAAATACAGCTAAAAATATTGTGACTTCTGACTGTAAGGTAACTTTTACCGCTAATAATGTAATTATCTTATATTTTTAACTCAAGCTATAAAATATTAAATACAAATATAATTCGCTTCTTAGCTGATTATCATAAAGCTATTCTTCCCTATATTTCAACCAATTAGGGATCGGATTCAACCACTTTTTAAAACATTAAATGCATCCCTTTTGTTGCTTTCAACATGAGCATAAAATTAATTTTATTTGTTATTTGCTGTTAATTAAAAAGCAATACAACACCTTCTGACAGGGTATGGAAACATTATTTAAAAGCGTCAGTTTAAGGAAAACAAAATGCGGCATCTCGCTCCAAAGACATTTCCGCTTTTCGCGTGTGGCATGTGGATTTCTGCTCTGTGCATTCGTTTCGCATTTTTAGCGCTGCATTCAACCAATCAGTTTTTTTTTTGCTTTTGCTTTTGTTTTTGTTGCCGTTCATTATTCAAAATGTTATTAAACTTCCCCGTTTTTGCGACTCTCGCTTCGTCTCGTCTCGCCTCGATTCGGTTCTCCTTCATGCAACAAATTTAATAATTTTGTGCAATGGTTTTCCTTGCGGTTTTTTTTGTTTGCCTTCCCGCCTGCTTTTGTGTCTCTATTTACATCTTTTGTTTTTCATTTATTGCGTTAATTAAAGCGTAATTAGTTAGCGATTCGGGCCTGGCCATGCCTAGCGAAAGGTGGAAGTGGCCAAAAAAAGCACTTAGCCCGAAAGCTTCGTGGAAACTCAGCTCTGGACATGATTAAGTTGTTATGGCTCTCCAAAGTCTGCGCATTTCCATACCAAACATAGCATTGCTGGTTTTGTGGATTTTTGAGTTTGTTTAATAATAAAAACAGAAATATTTTTGTATTTTTTCGTAACAAATAAAATGTGGTATTAGTTATAAGTTTATAGATTTATTAAGTTTGTTTTCTTTAAAGTTGTGAGTTGAAATAATTAGAGTTATAAACAAACTATCTGAAGATGTGCAGCATTTCTGTACATATGGAATCAAAAGAAACATATAAACTCAAGATCTGAAATTTCTTATAATTTAGATTGTCCTAGGATAGTTAATTTTGAGCTCTGATTTAATGAGAAGTAATTATTAGAATTGATACTTTCTCAAATATTTTCATATTATCAATTTTTTCATTTTAATCACTTACTTAAGAACGTAACTTACCTTACCCATAATTTATGTCAAGTGTTCTCGTCTTATCGATTATTACTTTTGTTATTTTCTATCTTCAACTGATTAAGTGTCTTTATCTGCTTCCCATTTGAAAGTAAGTTATCTCAAGTTCATTTCTAGGGCAATATATAACCATCTCCAGAGGTCCCGTGGGTTAAAACAAAGACAAAGTAATTACTTAGAAAAATGTATATTTTTTTTAGTATATAAAAAATATAAAGGGTTCCGTTTATTGAAGGATATATTCCACAATTAATTCTTCTTGATGGCTGCCCAGTATAGCTCCAGTTCGTTGCCCTCCCAATTGAAAGGTTTGGTCAAAACACTGAAAAAAACAAATTTACATAATGCCTTTAGTAATAGCGAGGATCGTGAAAATTAGCCAAACAGATAGATAGGTGTGGAGGAAAATGGTGGAAACTCGCCGCACATACTCGAAAGGCCTGTGGAGCACGAAGCTCAGCGGCAGGGGGAAATGCGATTGGGAACGAAAACCAGTGGAGAGACCAACAAGTTCAACCACCAGCAGAGGGAAGTGGCCAGTAATCGACGGACGGTGGAAGAGGCAATGGTCTGGCAGTGCCTACTGCACCGATGGCCAAGATTGACAATGATCATGCACACATAGTTGTATGGACGAATGTATGTATCAGTGGACCCCCAACCGCAGGGAAGTGGTAGTGATGTAATGGTAACATTGTATCCGAGTTGCACAATTTTCGCTGTGCCGCTTTTTTGGCCAACTTCCGAGTCGCACACTCACCTTTCTCCCAGATACCGCAGCACTTCCTGCTCCTTATCGGTTAGTCCCAGCTCGGCGGCCTCCAAATTGATCTGCAGCAGTTGGCGCGTCTGCATGCCCGTGAGGAAGGTGCTCACCTCCGGTAATCCGTTCATCGTGTAAAACATGGCCAGCTTACCCAGCTCCACGCCACGCTCCCGGCACACCTCCGAGGCTTTCCAGGCAATGGCCTTCTGCTCATCGCTGGCTGGATGCCATGGCTGGGGGCCGCCATTGGTCAGCAGTCCGAGGGCGTGGGCCGCGGCACAGATGACGCCAAGGTTCTGGGACTTGAAGAAGTCCAGGTACTCCAGGAGCGTATTATCGATCAGGGTGTATCGCGCATAGGTGAGAACGGTCTGCAAAATTGAAGTATTTTTAAGATTATTAAAAATAATTTACAATTTTTGATTAATTTTATATTTACATCGAATCTTCCTGCCGCTCGTGTCAGGCACTCCTTAAGCACTGAAATCGGATAGGCGGACACGCCAATGAATCGCGCCTTGCCCTCCTTGACCAGCTGCTCTAGTGTGGGCAGCGTTTCATTGATGACAATGTCCAAGTTCGGGGCAAACTCGATGTCATGGATTTGGATAACATCCACATAGTCCAGACCCAAAAGCTTCAGACTCTTTTCCACGCTCTCGCGTGTCTTTTTGGCGCTGAAATCGAACATGTGCTCATAGTCGAGCTCATAGCGCGCCACCTTGGTGGCGATATAGTAGGATTCCCGTGGCACATCCTTGAGCGCCAGGCCAAGCACCTCCTCGGAGCGACCCTGACCGTACCAAGGAGCGGTATCGATGTAGTTGATGCCCGATTTTAGAGCTTCGTGGACAGTTTTGATGCCTTCTTCCAACTCAAAGCTGTATGTGGTTTAAAAAAGATGTTTTAACATTTATTTGTGATTTTAATATAAAAAAAATAATAAGAAGATCTAAGGATCTGAGGATAAAAGGGATATAAATTTAAGAAAATCTATCTATAAGAGGATCTAAGGATACGATGATCTTAATATTAATATTCAATGGCAGAAAGAAAAAGTACTTGCTGAACTTTACTTGGAAACATATTATAACGATAGAAACCATTTATAATTATTGATGCTTATAAGGAATTATATTATATTAGAATTAAATATTTCTATTAATTATACAGAAGTTCAAAGCCTTATAATGTTACATTATTTATTTGATCCTAAAGTAGGAATCCAATTAGTTTCAAATATTTTCTCTCAGCATTGAACAGTGGAATTTCAATTAAATTTAAGAGACGTTGTTAATTTCCAGCTCTCTTACCCGTAGTTGGCGCAGAGGGCGCCGCCTCCGAATGAGACTTTTGAGACTTCCAGGCCGGTCTTTCCGAGCTTGCGGTATTCCATGCGCCGCACCTTCGTCTCGTCGTGGAAACCCTTCACATAGGTAGCCGGCAATCTTCCAGACATTTTTGATAATCTCAAATAATTTCGCACTCTGTTGAAACTCAACCGACTGTCAGAGAAGTACTGGCTACAGATTGCCGTATATTTAGCTTATATTCAATAGATCAGAGAACGTTTATTTATCAGCGTGTTGTGAAGAGCGAGCACAGGGGCGGATTCAAAAGTGCTTTACCAAGGTATTGCATTATAAATATTGTACACGCTGTAGTGCGAAGATTAGATTAGAAATTAGTATTCGGGAAAACCCCTTTAATTATCTTTTACTTTTTGTTTGTTAACAAACTGATCAAAGGCGTAAAGAAGAGAGCATTGGTCTTGTCAAAGAGCGCTACTTGGAAAGAGGACGCTTGGAAAGAATTCCACACTCTCTTGCTGCTTTTCTTCTCTCTCTTCTTGCTTGTAGCTCTCTCAGCTTCTCTCAGTAGAAACAAATGCAATTTAACAAGTAAATTAAACCGGCTGTGGTTAGTGTTTTTTGTCAACAAATAAATTCCAACAAATAGAAATAAAGTAGATAATACTATATGTATGTTACTACGTAAGATATGTGTGTGTGTGATTGCGTTTATAAACATACAAACATTTTTATAAACAGTAAATCGGCAGCTGCACCTGTAAGCTTATCATGGAATTGCGATTCAATTCAATTACAAATTCCTTATCGTGCAAATATACAAACAAATATTATTTTTATATTGTATTATTCAACCAGTAACCAGTATGTAAAAGTTACTTTATTTTAAAAAGAGAGAAATGCACGTTATATATACTATTGATTTATAACTTTATTATTTTATTACGAAGTGATGTATAAATTTATTGCCAGGTCTATAATTGAAAGTTTGTCTTAGGTTTTTGCTTATATGCAAATGATTTTAATTACCTCACGAAATAGATTATTAAAAATTTACCCAAGACTTTAAATTAATTTAGCTTCCCTGACATTAAGTGCAAACAAAGCCGCTTGATTGGTATTAGTAATATTATTTAATCCATTAATATATAAGATTATTTTATAAGACTAACAAGTTTGACTAAATCCGATCTTCCTGCTTGTTCCGATGGCGTTTCCTCCATTCGTTTACAGCTGAACTTCAAGTGACCAGGTTGGGCATGGATGTCCGCTCCGAGCACCACTCAGTTGAACATATTAACCGTGGATAAAGTGGAGCCCCAGCTGTAGGATTTGGTGAAAACACTGCAACAGAAAGACAGAAATAGAGATACGTGTGTAGTGGACTGGAGTGGAGATTGGACTGGACTGGATCGGGTTTCTGGCAACAAGTTTGGCCAGGCCGAGGCCAAGTTCGTGCCCGTGATGCAATTGCTAACACCAAATCCGACAGTCCGACTTGCACAGTTCCCTGTTCGGGCTGCAGACTTACTATTCGAGCAGATACTTCAGCACTTCCTGCTCTTTGGGGGTAAGCCCGTCGCGGACTGCCGCCAGATTGATCCGCAACAGCTCTCGGTTGGGTATGCCGATGAGGAAGGTGGCCGCTCCTTCCAGCTGCATGGTGTAGTACATGGCCAGCTTGCCCAGCTCCACGCCGTTCTCCCGACAAATCTGGGCGCCGCGCTTGCCCACATCCTGCAGTTCCTTGCTGCCTGGATGCCAGGCCTGAGGACCGCCGTTGCTTAGCAGGCCCAGCGAGTGGGCGGCAGCACAGATGATGCCCACGCCCAGATCCTCAAAGGCCTTCATGTAACGGAGCAGTGTGTTGTCCAGCAAAGTGTAGCGGGCATAGTTGAGCACCATGTGGACACGACCCTTGGCTCGCTCGGCGCACTCCTGTAGGACGTCGACGTCGTAGGCGGTGATACCGATAAAGCGGGCCTTGCCCGCCTTCACGAACTCCTCCAGGACGGGAATGGTTTCGTTTAACACCATGTCCAGGCTGGGTGCGGCATCCACATCGTGAACCTGTCAATGGATATGAAGTCACTTGAAACCGACATCCAAGCCAGACTATATGCCAAAACCCACCTGCAGGACATCCACTCTGTCCAGACCGAGCAGCTTCAGGCTGCGCTTTACGCTCTCCCTCGCCTTTTCGCCGGTGTAGTTAAACATCTTCGCGGGATCCCGCTCGTAGCGTGCCACCTTGGTGGCAATGTAGTACGCCTCCCGGGGCACATCCTTCAGCGCCTGGCCGAGCAGCTCCTCCGACTTGCCGTAGAAGGGAGCGGTGTCTATGTAATTGATTCCAGACTTGAGGGCCTCGTGCACCATGCGGATGCCCTCCTCACGATCGAAGTCATTGGAGAAGAGATTGGACAGAGTGGCGCCACCGAGTGCTATTTTGGAGACTCTCATCCCGGTCTTGCCCAGATCCCGGTATTCCATGCGACGCACCTGCTCCTCATCGTGGAAGCCCTTGACAAAGGTGGCTGGCAGAGATCCCGACATCTTGATCCGTTCGGTGTACGAGTTCAAATCAATAGAAACGTACGAGAATAGCGAGCTATTATAGGCTGCGCTCTCTGGGGGATGGGCCGTTCCAATAGGTGGCGATAGGAACTAAGATAGGGAGAGAGTAACTTGAGGGTGCAGTTGGAACCCCGAATAGTTCTATCTCTCTCTTAGTAGCCTGCTCTTTGCGATAAGCTATCAAAGAGACTAGGGCTGCTCTTTATTACACTCTTTCGTTCTATAATCTAAACATATGTTTAGTGGAAAGTTTTATAGTCTCATATGGGAGTAATCTAGCAGTGTTATAGGACTATTAGAAATCCAGGGACTAGGGAACATTCTTAAATAATTAATTTCAAGATTAAATGAATTAAACCAACAAAAAATCTATATTTAATCAGTATAAATGCATTTTGACAAACTATTCCCTTTCTTTTAATCTAATCTAAGAGCTTTATCAACCACAAACCCCTCAAACTCTGTAAACAATGAAAGTATTTATTTTTTAAATACTATTTATTTTATTTCATAGCTTCCAATCAATTGACAAATCGTTAAGAGTAGGTATAAATATATGCTTTATATATCATGTGCTTGAGATAGGGAGTCCCTGATGGGAGCTGGAGCTCAGAAGAAGACATCAAAGTCACCCTGGGGCTGATAGCCAGCTCCTGGGGGGGTCAGCTGAGGCCTCTGATGGATGCGCTGAGGGCGGGGGACGATGATGTCATTGATCTCGTGCAGAATGCCATTGGTGGCCACCACATCGCACTTGGTGACGCCGGCATTCTCGATCTTGGGTCGGCGGTCGCGGGTGATGCGCAGGTGCTGGCCGGAGATGGACTCGATGGAGCGGACGAACGGCCAGTTGGTGGGAATAATGCCGGCGCAGCAGACCACGTCCTCCACGATATGCGTCTTGACCAGACCCATGGGATCCGCGGGCCTTGAGCCCTCAGTAGACTCGGTCAGCTCCTCGAAAACATCATTCTTGGGCACCAGCAGGGTGAAGCTGCGCGAGTCGTTGGACAGCAGCTGGGTGAGATTAGCCTTGCGCACCAGCTCCAGGAACTTGCTGTAGTTGGGATTGGCCTCCAGCAGCTTTAGCATATTCTGTGGAAAAAATTTAATGTTTAATTTATAATATTTATTAATGTTATTAGGAATCTTCAAACTCACATTCTTGGGTGGAGCTAGGGGGCGATCCACCTGGTGCAGCACGGAGCCACAGCTCTCGTCGTCGAAGTGAACAAGGCGGGCGCAGTTCACCGTGGCCCGGTTCATCACGTCCGAGAAGAGGGCGTGGGTGGAGTAGAGATTAAGGCGGACACTGGAGCCGGAAATCGTGGGCAGCGATTGCTCAGACAAGTCGCAGGTCTTGATCATGGGCTTGACAACATGGTAATTAAGGAACTCGAGCAGATCCACGTTCTTGTTCAAAAGCTCCGGTTGTTCCTTGAGCAGGCGTGCCCATTCGGTTCCTTGCAGGGCCTTGTCCGTGGGCGCAAAGATGGTAACGTTGTCCAGATCATCGAACTGGTCGGCATAGCCAGAGGCATCCAGCAGTTGCTGGAAAATGGTCAGGTTCTTCTGTGCCATCAGCGAGGTCATTGGCAGTGCCGACTCCGTGGGTAGGATGGTGTCGATGACGTGCAGAACTCCATTGGTGCCCATAATATCAGCGTCTATGATCTTGGCCAGGTTGTTAATGTAAATCGGAGCTGGTCCCGTCTGGTTCTTATCGAGATGAGTGCGGTTGAGAAGCAGAGGCTCTCCCAGCAAATTGTAGGCTGTGGTCTTGGCACCTGGAACGGTGGCCAGGGAGCAGAAGGTGAGGTCCAGCAGGTGGTTCTTCAGGATGTCTAAGGAATTAGTTAAATGTAGTTAAATTTATCTATTTGAAACCCGTCCTTGTAGCTAGCCCCCACACACTTACTTGAGGCGCAGCCACGTCCCTCCTTGAGGGCTCGTCGCAGATGCGGTTCCAGCTTGTCGAAGGCCGCATCTGTGGGGACAAAGATGGTCACCGGGCGATCACTCTCCAGCATGGCACTGAGGTTGGTCTTCTCCAGGACGGTGCGCATGATGGACATATCCGCGCGTGCCCTGATGATATCCATCACATTCTTGGTCACCGGCTTAAGCACTCCGCCAAGGGTGTGGACGAGAGCCTGCTCGGAGAGCTTGTCGTGCTTCTCGATGGGCACACAGTTGGCGGCGTAACGGAAGGGTTTCAGGCCCAGGGCAGCTGGCAGGTGGTAGCTATTTATGCGGATCTTCTGGTCGGGCAGCTCCGTCTGCAGCAGCTTCTCGTTCTGGACATCCTCCAGCTCAACTTCCCCGAGCACCGCATGTAGCTTGTAGATGGAAGGCTTGGAGGCCTCGGCCTTGGCGTCCTCAACGTTCTGTGGGTTATAAAAGATGTTAATATATACATTTAATACTCGGATATAAGTTGACTTGCATTATCCTGTTGCTGCTGTGAGCGGTACTCCACAAAAGCGGCATCGTTGGGCACAAAGAGGGTCACCTTCTTGCCATTGCCTCCGCCCAGCATCTCGGACAGCTCGCCGGAGCTGCGTGCGCTTTCGAGGAACTGCTTGGCTCCCATATCGCTGGCCGTGGCCTCCACATCCTTAATGTCGATCTTCTCGCAGGGCGTGGTGAAGTCAGCATTCCGTGGGCGTCCGTAGCCGTAACAGCACTGCCGGGTCAGAGTCAGCGTCTTCTTCTTGCCGTTCTGGTTGACTCTGGAGGGGAAAATCAATCATGAAGCTATGCTTAAGTAATCTACCGGTTTCCCCAGATCTTACATCTTGGTGCAGACGTGCTTGTTGGGCTTCTCCGCGCAGGAGTTCACGCTGAACTGGAACTGACCAAAGAGCGGGGAGCGCACCACACTGCTGACGCCGTCACGTTCCTGGCCAAAGGTGTCCACGGTTTCGTCAGTCTCCGTTGCGCTGGCCACGGTCTCGTCTTCCTCCTTCTCGGTGCACACATTGGGGCTAAAAGATGAATAAGTTTAGAGGTGGGTTAGTTGCTTTCTTGAGTAATCACTGAGGAAGGGGAGCAGATTACTGGATCAAGGCTCTCATTTTTGCTTTTTATCATAATCTTTTTTTAAGAGATCCTTTTTTATTTATTTAAAAACTAATAAGTAAATGCTATATTTGTATCCAAGTACTAATTTAACCTTTCCTAATTTTTCTGGAATTTATTTCATACTCCCCCCTGAATGTCTTGAATGCTAATGAGTTAGTCATATATCAGACATGCAAATCGCAATGTCAATGTGCTCCCAGCGTTCTATATAGGCAGATACACCCTATTCGTATCTCCAATCAAAGTTAGTCCAAGGCACTTATCAGGCCGTTCATCGGTCGAGTGTTTGCTGAATGGATTTGCACAGTGATCCGGCTTAAAAAGGCATAGTTATAGTATACAGTCCGCACTTCTATATAGGCATTATGTGCTGTGCTGTGCGCTTGCCCAACAGCTTTGCCAGACCATCAATTCAATTATGGCAGCGCTGAAATTCGTATTTGTTTGTTTCTGAATGCGAACTCATTGTGTGCGTTATTTTTTAGAAATTTCCCACTGAACCGTATGTACATAGCTCTCCACAGACATATAGATATAGATAGATATGGAGATAAATAGGTTTTTATGCAGCTAATTTTTCAATTTGCCACATCTCTGACTTTCATTTTGCTGTAACTACGAACGGCGACGAGTTCATCGCTCACAGTGAAAACGACGACGATTTCACAATTTAAAAAAAGTGCAAGCTCGGCTCTACAAGCTTAATGTATATTCGTGCACTTATCCAATATAGATGCCACAACTATATATTCATTCACACTCTATGTACTTGGAGCTGGCACAGCTGGCTGGCAATTAATCGAAGCCGCAATCGAACCCTACAAATAATAAGCTCCCTCGTCTTGGGAGAGTAATCTTGGGTGGAAAATGATTTAAGTATTTATTTTAATTGATATGCTCGATTGCCTCCTCAATGGCGATAAGCCAGCCCAGCAACTTTACACAATTAAAAAATACAATCATATATATTTAATGGCTAGAGTGAACTTGACATTGTGCTCTCTTAATGGCCAAATCCCAAGAACACCCAGTACCGAGTAGCAGCAGAATCACTCGTGTGCGGCGATTAGGAAAGACGGCGGAGAACCCTAACTATTGACCATAACTTGGGGCATTTTCTGCCATCAAGTGGAGGAGAGATCCCCCTTACTTACCCCTTCCACCAGGGCTCCTGGGCAGCACCAAAGCCGAAACCTCCGAAGGAGTTGAAGAACTCATTGCCAAAGAAGGGGAACTGCTGCTGGAAGAACACGGCCGGGTTCGGGGAATTTACATCCGTGGTGATGGTTTCCACATCTGCGAAATAAGGAAATGTAATAAAATATTTAATAAATATTACGTTTACTATATATGAACTCTTATTAGATATAATTCTATTTTGAATTATAAGCAAAATGCAGGCAAGAAATTAAGAGTCAAGATCGTTAAAAATTAAATCAATTAAAAAGGTGTTTTTAATAGAATTATTTGTTATTATTTTGCACTTACTGAAGGGCTTCTGCTCCACGGCGCCTGGTGTCTGAGCGGGAACTGGGCCAGTTGGTTCCTGTCGACCCTGCGGCTGCTGGTGCTCCAGAGGTACGAACTCCGTATCAAAGCCACTGCTGTAGAGGGGCAACAGGTGAGATGAGTGGCGCTGTGGGGCCAACGGAATGGGAGCAGGACCCTGGACGGGACCGGGTCCGGTCCACACGCTCGCCATCCGCTGCGAGGCCTGGGCATGCAGGGGCTCGAGAGGATCAAGCGGATGGAGGGGCTGAAGCGGTGCTAGTGGTGCGAACAGGGTGCGATGCAGCGGCAATGGATGGTGGGTTAGGTGTTGCATAAAGCTGTAGAGTGTTCTGGTTAGTCGTTGTTCCATGATGAGTGTGTCTGTGTCAGTGTTTATTTCATGCAAATTCCATTGCGAACGGAACGAAACAATAATTCATATGCCTCCGCTGTTGCCTCGCATAAAAGAAGCTCTTAACTCCTATTTCTACAAAGCTAAATACCCCCGACTGTGTGTGTGTGCTGTGCTCCTCTATAAGTTATATATGCTGATCGTGCTCATTGTTTGGCTTTTTGCGCAGCATTTCCCTGAGCCGCATACTAAGTTGGGCCGGACTCCTCCTCTATATAAAATCAAACGAAAATAACTTTTTAAGTGCCCGAAAAAACGAGCAAACGAAACTTGAGATATGTTCCTGCAGTTGTCATCCATCAAACGAGATTTATGTCAACGGATTTTGGTTTTTTCTGGGTCTCTCAATGCATTCCAAATCTAGACTCAGGGGTGTTTATATACCCAGAGACTGACTCAGACGAGACACTTTCTATGAAGCCTCAAAAGCGTAAAATATATTTTTCGCTGCGGGTCATTAAAATTCGTTTCGCGGAAGCTACTGACAATTAAAAAAAGCTCGTAATAAGTGCTAAGTGGAAAAAACAAAACGAGACAAGCTGCAGATATTTAAATAATAAAACTATAATGCTCGCAAAGGCAAAACGTAAACAAATTGTCCGCTTGCTGACTCTGAGTTACTTCTGTGGTTCTGGACTTCTGGGTTTTGGGATGACTCATCCGGGCGGAACGTGAGCAGGCAGGGCTCAAAGTGATTTAAGCCGACAAAACGATATTGAGGCTTGGCAAATGGCCCAATGAGTGTATGCCTCTTTGTTTTTTGCTTATTTTTTTATATGAAATAAAGGGGTCTGAGTTCAGTCAAGTCTGCACATACATATCTGTGCCAGATGGAACTTGAATTATTTCTCTGTTTGGATTAGATAGCAAACTTGAGCTTGAATTGGTTATTTAATCATTAATTAAATAATATAAAAGTAGAGCTAATGGCTTCTAAAGAATTAAAGTTACATAAAACTTTAGTTTAAGTTACTAAAATTTACTGTTTTCAATTTAATAGATAAAGTTACTATCATTCAGATTCATTAACCAAGATTTCTAGTATGCTTAAGACCCTTTTAACTCAGTTATTTTGTGCCACCTTCTATATCTAACATGTCTCCTACCTTTCCCCATCCTCTAATTGATTTGTAAACAAATCAGATCACATTTAAAAAAAAGATGTGAACCGTAGAATGCATAACCAATGTGGAGGAAGCTAATAAAACGTATAAACAAAACGAAATTGCGCCCGCTCGCCCTGGCACAGCGAAAGTCATTGGACACAGAACCGGGAAAAGGTGCGCGCCGGGCTCGGATGGTGAATCAGAGATTTCCAGGGAAGTGTTTGTGCCGCGGGGCCGATGCGGATCCCTCCAAATGGCTGCCTGATTTAATTAAAGCGCAGCCGTGGCAGGCACAGGCAGAATCACAGCATTTAGAGAGCGTAAAAGGGAAAAATGCGAAGCGAGAAATAAAGCAAATTGTGGGTGACCCAGTTCGAGGGCAGATTATACACTTTTGGGGTAGTCCTCCTCCGTCCGCTTCCACCTCAACTCAATGACGTGTCAAATGTCAATTACTCTTTCAGGGCCAAAGCCGCCGGAGAATCGTGTCGGAGATGAGCCCTGCGGTGGCTTGAACCCAAAGGTTGAGCTCGGCAGAGAAGGCAGCCAAGTGTGGCGCAGATCTCGCCAGATCGGAGGAAGAAGATCTTCGCGTTGCCCAAGTCCCGCGGTGTTGCCCCACTTTGGTTGCACATTGTTCTCTTGTGGCAATGCAGGGTCTTTCGTAAACGACAAGATGAATGCAAGCCGGCGAGATCCGGGGTTAAGCGGCAGATTCGTGCCGAAGAATTCAGTTCAGTTCGATGGCTGACAATCTCCAGACAATCCCAAGCAATCCAATCCGATCCAAACCGAACCGGCAACAGTTTCGGCTTAAAGGTTTATCAATTGGGGTCAATACACGCCAGAGCTTGGGACTTTCTTTCTTTCTGGGGGAACTTTTCGCCGCCACCGCACTAAACATTTCGGTCAACTTTATTTGCAGTTTCGTTTAGCGAGCGAAATTTCTCCAAGAACAAACAGGGCTGGCTGTCCGGGGCTCGGTAGTGTCGTAAAAAATACTGAACCCGGTTACCTGTGTGGTATTAGCCAACTTTTATGGGGTGTCAACGCGCCAAGACTAAAACTTGCTGGCGGGCACAAATATTGAAACTTGAAAAGATTGTTTAAGATGTGTCGCTTGTAAACTTCTTGGACATGCAAGAATTTTAAGCAAAGATTTAGCAGTATGTTGGAGTCATTATTTAAGCTTTAAAGATCATAAGTTGTATAATAATTTGTATATAATTTTGAATCTTCATATTGTAAATTTGAAATTTAAGATTGGCAACTTAATCTTATAGAATATACAAATATTGATACACCGAACTACTACTCTAGACCATATTAATTCCTTTTGAGTATTATTTTAATATTAAACAATCAATTTTTAAAACATTTCTTTCTGTGTAAGTTTGTTTGCTTTGGCAAGTAGGTGTCTTTGGGGTTTTATGTGGAAGTCTACTAGGGAAATGGTGGGGGCTGAACTTTTGGGGTGCTGAGAATACGCATAGTTCACCTGGAAGTATCAGAGGACTCAGAGGATCCAGGCGACTCGTTCAATTCAGAAGACTGTTCCAAACTCGAACTGAAAGTCAATATTTTATTTATTGGAAGAAGGGTTCATGTAGGAGATCTTCAATATTGCTAAGAAAATAGTAATATCACATATAAGGACTGGGGAATTCAAGTGGTACTAAAAAACTAAAGCATTTATAACTACGATATTGAATTTACTTAAATCACTAAAACCTATTACCATTTAATGATCAGTGATTCAATTTTAAAGGGATTTCTAATCGTTTTCAATGTTTAAGCTCTGATTGATTCAGCAGTTTTCTTATTATAATGATAAATACATAAGGTTAATAGTATAAAATGTTTCAGGCATTATACTTCAGCGTCTTTAATTAAGAATATGATTAATTGTCTTTTTTGCGGTGAACTTGTGGGAAGAACTATTACGATTATCGAGCAATATAATATTATTTATTTTTGTAGATCGACATAACACCAAACATTAAAGTTCATGCCTTATCTGAAGATGTCGATGTGGTGTGTTAACTTAACCAGCAACTTCCCAAACTACATGAAATGTGCATGAAACGAACACTACACAGTTTTATAAAGCTGAGGCAATGGCTATACTCACTCGCCGTAGTAAGGAACCGCCTGGATGGAGCCCAGGAGGAGCAGGCAGGCCCACAGCCTTAGCATGTCTGGCAAGTGACGATATTGGGCCGAAATTTGGGAGCTAAAAAAGGGGGTAACAAAAATGAGACAAACTGAAAGTTACTGGAGCTGGGAGTGGAATCTGCTGCAGCTGGATGGGCCCGAGAAATTTCACTGCGCTCGGAATCAGCTGGAGCGGGAGCGGAAAATACAGGTTTTCCACGCAGCGCTGCACTCGCGTATGTAGGTGACGACTGATTGGGGAGAAACTTTTCCACTGTCTTCACGCATTAATTGCGACCACTGTGCTGGGCACGGTAATTACAGTCATGTTTCACGAAAATTGGCACATCAAATTGAACTATCCAAAATGTCTCTCTCGAAGCCATCCAGCAGAAATGTGAAAGAAACCAGCACGGGGCACTCACGAACTGGTAATTGGTAATTGGTTTTTGCTTTTGCTGAGCCGATCTGATCCGATCCGACGATGTTGCCGCCACGAGTCGCAGGTTAAAACTAACTGCCTAAGAACGTCCAGCGGCTGCTATATATAAGGTACATGGCCCCGGACCGGAGCCTCCGCTCAGCGATCGGCGTTGGAGCTTTCTGAGCGCGGCTTGGGAGAACGAGGCTTCGGAGAACGCGGCTTCGGAGAACGGAGAGAACTTTTGGTGACGTCGCCAATCTGGAGGCACTAAGTGGGTGGAACAACCTACGGAAAATGCCGAAATCGTGTATGTTTTGTGAAAGTGATAGACTACACTAGGCTACAAAGTAGCTAAAGGTTTACTTAACCTTTTCCTTTATAACAAGTTTTAATTAGTTTTTATATATACCAAGAAACACCAGCAGTTACCTGTTACTATACCTTTGTTGAAGATCCTGATTGTTCTACCTGAGAGCCCGCTCTCAAGACGAAATGCGCAGTTTAGATTTTGGTTATTCCCATAACCTTTAACATCCGAATATTCCAGAATTATCAGTGTTGTTCCTAATTCTTTGTGTTTCTTGTTTTGTATTTGCAAACTTGTAGCTTGTACCTACATGTGTAGATGAAATTGAATTCTGGGAACTGTCCGAAGAACATTTGATGTCGATAATTTATATTTGTCTTTTCAAAGCAAGTACATTCACTTTGGTAGGAAGTTTCTTAGAAAGAGCACATTAATTATTAAATATTCCTTTTCAATAAATAACAGCTATAAAATAAATTTAAGACAGGTTGATCTTAATAATAATAATCTTGAATCATTATCATAGCATTCAGAAAGCTCTTAAGAAGAGTATACAAACTTCAAAGTATAAATTGTATAACTTTTTCAGCTGACTCTTGCTTCGACCTGACTTTTCGTTTAATAAAAAAGTACCTCAGAGACAAAGGCAATTTAAATCTTTGATTTCACTTGAGAAATAATTATTTATTCATTATTTACCATACATTATTTACAATATTCATTTGTGCTATTTATGTATCTGTATATATGTCTCTTGTATACGTAGATGTACCACAACGAAAGTTGTTCATTAAATATACTTTTTGAAAATAAATAAATGTTTCCTCATCTCTTTTTTTTGTTCTTTTCCTTGTGCATTTCAATTAGTTCTATATTAGTGTTATTTATAATTTTGATTAAGAGTTCACACTTAGATATGCAAATAGTTTAATTGAACCGACTCAATCATTGATGTTTCATTCAATTCCAATCAATATACATTACATAATTAGCAAGTCTCCAATATACATTAAGCTGAAACTGTGTCGTGGGGTTTGTTGTGTGTAGTTTTGGTGTTTGAAATAATCTCCAGCCCAGTGATTATTTGAAACACCCTTGTAGTCCTTCTCTTGATTCCGTCTCTGCTCCATCGATCGATCACCTGCTTGCATCCTATCTTGATTTGCCTATTTCCGTAGCTCTAAGAGGAACTTCCATCACGACCATTCAACTTGGGGGCGAAGTCTACTCGGAGAGAGCTGAAAGAAGTATTTAAAAATTATTTAAAATATTAATAACTTTCTGGTTGAGGAATTGAAGTATAAAACCAGGATAAAAGTCTTGATATCACAATAAAGACTTACCTTCACGTTTGCCACGCATGCCCAAGAAGCCGCTGGGCGCCCGCTTTTCACCCCACAGGTAGAGCCAAGGATGGACCAGGTATTGCTGCTGGCTGTCCCCGTTCCCGTTCCCCATGGCGTCCGCCTCCAGCTCACTCTTCTTGCCGCGCACCGCCACGAATTTACTGTTGAAGTCGGCGAAGCGCTGCTTCTTTCCCCTCATGTCATAGGACTTTTTAAAGAAATTATGCCAGAACTATAAGCGATTAGATTTTCCATATTCTTAAGGCTAAACATCCAAAGGATATTTTGCATTTTTAAAATATTTGGATTTTATTTCTTTTCTTTAATTATAGAACTACACAGCTTACCTCTGACAGAGCGGCCCGCTTGTAGTGCTGATGCGACACATCCTTCTTGCCGCGCACTCCCACAAAGGAGTTTACTGGCGCCCGCTTCTGGAGCAGCTCCACGGCCTCCTCCGCCTCCCCCTCACCGCTCTCGTCATTGGCCAGAAATGAGGGCCGCTTGCCCCGCATTCCGGTGAATCCGGTGGGCGCCCGCTTGTTCACATCGCCCTGGCCCGTGACCAGGCGGTCGAGGAAGTCCTGCAGCAGGTTCTCTCTTAACCGCTCCTCTTCCAGGTGCTGCAAGACGTCGGTTAAGCGGGCGCTAATCGGGATGAATTTCTTGCCGCGCACACCGACAAAGGCCAGCGGCGCCTTCTTTAGCCGCCGCCCGTTCTCGGAGTAGTAGTTATCCGCATCTTCATCTGCATAGTCCAGCGGATCGGGTGCGGATCCAGCTCCTAGCCAGTTGCCCTCCGCGGTGTCCCGATCCTCGTCCTTTTTGCCACGCATCCCAATAAAGCTGGAGGTGGGCGCCCGCTTGGCCACCCGGCGAGTCTGCTCGGCTCCCGGAGGCTGTGTGCTGGCGGAGTTGGAGGACGAGGAGTCCGCCTCGAGATCGGCATCCGTTGTTGCCGCCAGCAGTAGCAGCAGCAGCAGCGCCACTGCGATCGAAGCGCTTTGACTGCGCATTGGACGTTGACTGCTTTTAGGCGGGAGCGAAAATCGACGAGCTGCTGGAAAAGCAAACTGAAACGAAAAAATATTTTTTTATATAAATAAAATATTTAATAAAAATCGTAGTACTTAAATCATATGTATATAATTTGAGAAAATATTTTAAAAGAAATCAAATTTCTTTAATGTTTACTGTGCTCTTATTTTTCTTAACATTTTTACACCCCGTTTATTTTTTAATTGAAATGTTTATACATAAGTATTTTCCCGAAAACTGCCTGGGGCAAGCCCACATATACATAACTAGGAAAAAGCCCTCCAAAAATGTTTTCCATTTCACTTCCTGTTTTGTTTGTTTTGATTTCTTTTTGGTTTTGCATACATTTGCCTTGGTGCACTTAGACTCACAAATGCCTCGCGGCGGCGGCGTCTACTTGACCTTTTTGCGGCCGGGTTCTGGGCCAGAGTGCGGTGTGAGTGGGTTAAGGAATGTGTTAAGGAGCATCCTTCGAGGAAGGCTGAGGAACAGGGATGACTTTAGCATGCATATGCAAACATTTCGCTGCTCGTTTGGCGAGATGCAATCGAGGAAAATTGTAACAGCGGCTGCTGCAATTTATTGTTGCCAGACCAAGGCGAAGGCTACACTCAAGAATTTCTTGAAGAAATTTAAAATATTGAACAGTAAAGTTAAGCTATCATTCAGATCAATAAGTTAATGTATAAAAGCTTTCACAGAATAGTTTTGCATAGAAATGAATGTATTTTTATGAAAAAGAAATACTTCCAACTCTCTTCTTGCGGATTATAATATTATAATTTACTTTTGTTTTATTTATCAAGGGCTTATTTTATGTTTAAAGGTGCTTAAAATACTATTAAAATATAAATATTTATAAGTAGAAGAAAAAATAAAAGGATAAAAGTACTGCAGCCCCATTAAATATCTATTTTAACCCTACACTACTTGCCTTCTCAAACCAAAATAAAATTACACTACATATTACAACTTATAAATTCGATAAATTATCAAAAAAACTTCAATATGTCGAAATAAATTTATTGAAATATATCGTATTTAAATATCAATATTTTCAAAAAGTTCCCAACTATAATTTAATATTTAATGCATTTGTTTCTTAGTTATATATAGATTTATCAATCAGAATATTAATTTATCGCACATTTATCGCTCAGTTAAAATATCGTTTTATTTATAAATTTTAATACTATATCGACATATCGCTATTTCCTGCCATCCTAAACCAATAAGCTAATAAAGTAGGTTCTAGTTCTGTTGATTTCTAAGTGCAATTGCATAGCTGGGAGCTATTTCTAACGAGTTGACGCCATGCATGATTACGCCGCAGAGTTGTCGTCACAGCCACGCCTTGTTAAGTCAAATTGCCATGCAAATGGAATTGCCCGCGGATGCATCTGCATCTGCATCAGTAGCTGTAGCTAAAGCTGAAGCTGGATCTGACTCCTCGATAAAACCAGGGGCTAAAACAGGAGCAATTGGTGTTACAACCGAGGCGACGTCTAACGATGCGCACAGGAAACAACAAACATGTAATTCAATTGATTGCCACCGGCGGCGTCAACCGCAAACAAGCAAACATTGCATGGCAGACGGTGGCTGGCGGCGGAAAGAGCCGGAGCAATTCAATTGAACTTAGCGACATGCATTTGAATTGAATTGATGCTGGGCTTCGCCACAATCAACAGGTTGTCCAGTACTTAAGTCCTATCAGCACTGTTATGACTATGACTCCGTTCCGTTCTGCTCTTTGCTTTGTTTGCTTTGTGAGCGAGGCTTAAGTGCCGAATGCACTAAAGTTCTAGCTTTTTAAATCCCAAATATATAGTACATAGCACACAGACAGGTAGAGGAGCCAATGGAAAATGTCAAAGTATCAGCAAGAGTTGGTAAAACTTTAAGGTAACCATGGGATGTGTGATAAAAACTTGATAAAACTTAAAAGTTACACATAAGGATATGCTTTAATTTTATGGTTTTTCATACTCCCTTTAAGATTTTTAAATATTACTTAAAAAAAACTCCTTAATTTCAGACCAGAATCTATTCCTATTGGCCTGATTATCCCACCGTGCAGTGGCCAACTAATGCCACTAAAGTTTGCGCTGCTGCAAAATTAACAGGCGGCAAATGTGCCGAGCTTCCGGTTCTCGAGCTACCTGGCCCCGGCTCGTCATGCCACGTCCTGTCGGCAGGACGTCAAGTCGACAGCGGACAGTCGGACAATGGACCCGAACTAGGACTAGTCCGGAGGATTGTTTGCTCTCCCTTAGCCCCTGCCTTAATGCGGTGGCGTGCGGAATGCGGCTAAGCTGTTAACTTGGCCATGTCTGTTGTCTAATTGTCTATGTAAGCCACCCTACACCCTACATCCTCCATCCGCCGTGTTCCCGGGTGTGTTCCCCGGTATGTATGTATGTGTGCACATCCCGGAGGACACTTTAAACTGCCGACAGGCGTGTGAGATTAAAGACGTGCCTACGTCTGGATTTACATTTTGGCCAGGACAATGTGTGAGCCAGCTCCTCTTCCTGGTGGTGGGCGGGCGAAATAGGACTATTAGCCCAGATGGAGGCCTCCGGATTGTGACCCAACAAAAAACAGAAAACAGAGCACAAAGCACAGAGAACGGAGTCGGAATGAACAACGACGAGACGAGAAACGTATGAAATTAATAATAAAACAACATGGAAAATTCACTTTTTGGCCAATTGCCCGCGGCTGCATTCCCATGTCACCCTTTTTGCATGCGAAGAGTCCGAGTTTTGGGCCAAAGCAAACACCCGGACACACAGTTAATGCATAAAATATGAAGCGTGACTGTACTTTTGAATCAACTCTCTGTGTTTGTGGCCGGCAGCTGCTGCAGCCAATTCCAAATTTTGACCGATATCGGGACGTGCGTATATATTTTAAATAAATTTACATTAATATTGGCGTAGCGTCTACGGCATGCCAATGGGCCGTTAAAGGATATGGGTCTTCGTGGAATGCCTAGGCTAATGTAATCATAATGTGCCAAAAGCCAAGGATCATCCGTAGCTAAAACCACTTGATGGATTCTTGGAAGAAACTCAACTCATCTCAGTTGAGAAAGGCGGAATATAAATTGGGATTTTGCTCTTTTATTTGGCGCCCCAAAGATGGTAGCAAACCGTTCCTAGAACACCATATCGACCTCATACCGATATTTCTCCCCGTCAAATTACAGAAATTTTCGGAGGGCATCAGCTCTACGGAGTAAATACACAGATTTGCTCTTGACCGGATCATCTTTCGGAAACAACTGATGGGCTACGTGTGGAAGCAAAGCCCTGTTTGTCAAAAGCAGAATCAACTGATAGCCACCAAATCGCAAAGGTCCTGATCCCAAGACAACCTTATCTAAGGCTTTTGTTGATGTCCAGAGTAAGGTGGGATTAGAGTATAAAACGTATTTAATAATAACATTTGATTTTGTTTATTGTTTAAGATTATTTTTAATGTAGATCTTAAATAATGTTTTTATATGAAAAAAGTAAGATTTAACTGTGCAGATTCCTATAAAAAACTTAATCTAAAAATCTAGAATTACCTGAAAATATTTTGAGACATTAGTAATCCATTAAAAAATCAAATATTTATTTATTTATTTATTATAAATAGCATAGAGTTCTTTATTTTATCGCTTACTTTTAACAAATATTTTCAAATTTATTATTAAATAATAATTTGAAATGAGTTGTAATTATTAAATTAAGGTGAAAACTAATACTAAAATGTAGATCGTGCGGTTTCAGCGTTCCCCTAATGACACTTTCCTATAGCTGCAGTTCTGCCGACAACATCAGCGCCATGTTGCGATACAAATGTTGCCCGGTCGGTGTACTATGGAGCAAAACAATCACTTTGTGGCTGAAAACTATTTGATCTTAATATAAATTTTTTAGTGTTTTTTAATTTAAAAACTATAATATGAGAGTTTCCGTGGTGGAAATCGTTACGTTAGAAAAGTAAAATAAATATATCTAGAATAAAATTATAATTTACATTTTTTTACACGATCATTGCATTTTAGCAGTACTATTTGTGTTCTTAAAGGCAATTTTTAGGACTTATCGTTTTGAAAATATTTTTAGAAAACATTTTAGAGAACTTTTTACGGTTTTTCGCATATATTAAATATATTTTATTATTAAATTTGTTATTATTGTTATTATTAAATTCGAATTAGATTCCTTCTTTAATATTTAATGTAACTTTTTAGTCTTTATCTGAAACTGCCAGTATATTATGCTTTAACTGAATAAATAATACAAAAAAAAAAATGGAAATCTTAAATATCTTCTATTTGTTATAACTAACTTGATTCTTAAGCCAGAATTCAGGTATATTGCTTTATTTTAGTACAATCAGTCCAATAGGTGTGATCAGGACCTATTGGCAAACGGTCATGTGGCTTTGGCAAACGAAATCAACCCAACAAGCAAATGCAGTCCAAACATGACAATGAATTGTTTTAAATTTATTAATTAATACCACAAACAATTCTCGTTTGTCCCACAGTGCAGTGCAATTATTCTGGCCTCATGTTGCCAGACTCGGGTCTTCGGTTCTGCACTTAAGCGGGGTTTCTGGTCAACGGACGATCAGTTTGAGTTCGGATTTTACGCGGAACGACAGCTCGGCTTCAATTTTACACTAACGTTCGCGTTTGATATTCGTGTTTTTTGTGGCGCTGCCCCAAATCAAAGCAATAAGTAAATACCTTTTTTCCTCGGTGTCAAGCTATCAGCAAGGTGAGTTTTTCCTGAATTTTAAGTGCCAAACTAACTCACAGTGCGTTCCCGTATATTTCCTCATCTATGAGCGCGAAAGAACCAACTTTCTCGACACATTTCAAGCAAAGCTATGGGGAACTCGGCGGGGTGTATGTAAACATTACCTACATTCCCTATAGGGCTGGGTTTTGGGGCATGCAAAATAATTGAATTGGGTCAAATGCCTAAAATGTAATGCCCTCGGTCCCGCGGCCGATCCCGTTCCGATTCAGTATTAGTATTAAAATGTGTTTGTTCTTGCTACGCATAAAAACAATTGCCACGGTTCCCTTATAAAGATTGTACATATATACATACGGGGTAAATGTTTTCATTGTTAATTGCAATATCAGGGCCTTTACTTTACATCTGTAAAGTCCCCGTACATACCTACTATATACGAATTTACATCCTATATAAGGGAGCCGTGATTATTGTTATGCTCAGCTTATCAGTGTGAAATCGTTTAGGAAATCACCAAGTGATAGCAAGAAGGGAATCACAGGCTGTAATCAGCAGTTGGGAAATGTACTTTTTTGTAATTATTCTTATTGTAAAGGTGGTGTTATAATGACCGATTTTCTGGTTTATAATTACCCACAGGCCATAAAAATAAAGCTTCCATATTTTCATTAAAACAAGCGATACAAATTTCATTGAATAACTTAATCGTAATATAAAACTTTACCAAGCGGAAAATGCCCACCAAATTTTGATGGTCAGCCATCAGAGGACTGTGAATCATCTAAATAAATATTGTTTAAACAAAAATAACATAATGATGCCTGGACAAATACTCCGAGTTTAAAACAATCTCCCGGGAATACGAACTGAAAGCAAAAAGAAAAGACAACACAAACACACGTAGCAAACATATGTCAAATCGCATTAGCTGAAGACGTTGAAGCGAAAAAAAAGCAGTGTGGCGATAAGAATGAATCCGTAATAAATCGTATTCGTATGAAAAGCAGAGAACAATCTATTAATTATGCGAAACAGCTGCTCAGGTCAGATATAAGCGTACGAAATTTGAGCCCCAAGTATCCAGAGCAAATACTTGACTTGGGCTGAGCTTGCATTAATTAGTGGGAACCGTTGGGAATGAAGCAACGTGCCCGAAAGTTTCGTTTCGTTCGACTCCCGCGTTGAATTATGGGCCGGGATAAATGGAATTAATTCCAAACTGTTTGCAGGCAAAACAAACAAAAGATTATATCGTTTTGTTGTCACTAAGCAATTGAGCCGTGAACTTCAATTGAAGCCTCCCAGTCGAAACGAGCTCAGCTCTGCGCCGAGATGAACTCAGTCGAGCTGATTTAGATTGAATTCCCAGGAAGCGGAACGGGTTAAGACCAAGTGCCAGGAAATGTCGGAAGAAAATAGGAAATAGACTGACCACTTGAGTGCAGCTCACAGCTCTGAATTAATTGGGACACGAGATCACTCAACTCGTGCCCTAATTAGCATTGAATATCAGTTATAATAAATAATCTCATTTTACGGGATAAGCAACTGCTGAAATTCAGTGACCAGGGGCAATACCTTCATTTCTAAAATGTAAATTCTCTCCCAAAATTAATTAAGTAGATTGCCATCTTATCCAGAAAACTGCGTGGCTTGTAGATGGGTCTTAAGTATGACTGAGGCTGAGCTATACATTTTATTTAATTTGTCATGGCAAATAACTGAAAGAACTAATTTGTTTTAATTGTTACCATTTCCAAAATATGTTAAATTATTTTAGAATGTTGTAAATATATACTTTAACACTGACATAACTAGAAAAGCCATTGAATATGATATTTGTATAAAGTTGTAAGATCCTTATATATGTTTTGTAAAATTTCCTTGTGCATTTTTTACTATTTCTACAATAAATACAGTTACTTTTACAGTCTTAATTAAAAGACTTCCAATGAGTATTTTTATATCTAAATCTCTAATAACCTAATAATCCTTCGGGAAATCTTTTTCAGAATGAAATTGAGCTTAGGGATCCTGGCGGGGATCCTCTTGCTGCTGGGAGTAATATTGGGAGTCTCTGCGAACCGCACTTTTACGGTCGACTACGAGAACGATCAGTTCCTAAAGAATGGCCAACCCTTCCGCTTCATAGCGGGTTCCTTCCACTACTTTCGTGCTCATCCCGGCACCTGGCAGCGCCACCTGCGTACCATGAGAGCTGCGGGTCTCAATGCAGTTACTACGTAAGTTTTCAGTTGTTGATTAGGAAATCAGAAAGGTAAATAGCTCATATAACCATGACAGCTATGTAGAGTGGTCCCTGCATAATCCCCGCGATGGGGTCTATGTCTGGAATGGGATTGCCGATCTGGAGCACTTTATTCGCCTGGCTGTGGGCGAGGATCTGCTGGTCATTCTCCGTCCGGGTCCCTACATCTGTGCAGAACGTGACATGGGGGGCTTTCCCTACTGGCTGCTCAAGAAATACCCGGGGATTCAGCTTCGCACAGCGGATGTCAGTAAGTAAACCACAATGTGAAGCATTCTTCAACTCAAATTACTTATATCTACCCATATGTATTCCCCTCAGACTATCTCAGCGAAGTGCGCATCTGGTACTCGCAACTCTTTAGGAGAATGTCCCCCTATCTGTACGGAAATGGCGGACCGATCATCATGGTTCAGGTGGAGAACGAGTACGGCTCCTACTTTGCCTGCGACCAAAACTACCGCAACTGGCTGCGCGACGAGACCGAGAGCCATGTCAAGGGTAAGGCGGTGCTCTTCACCAACGATGGGGCCAGCGTTCTGCGCTGCGGCAAAATCCAGGGTGTCCTGGCCACCTTGGACTTTGGAGCCACCAAGGATCTCAAGTCTACCTGGGCCCAGCTGAGGCGGTTCCAGCCCAAAGGTCCGCTGGTCAATGCGGAGTATTATCCCGGCTGGCTGACGCACTGGACGGAGCCAATGGCCAATGTCAGCACGGAATCGATTTCCCAAACTTTCAAGTAAGATTTATTGTTTAAGAAAGATATCCAGAGAATAATTTCGGATTACCTTGCCTCCCGTTTCAGAGATATGCTGGATAATGGCGCCAGCGTCAACTTCTATATGTTCTATGGCGGCACCAACTTCGGCTTCACGGCCGGAGCCAATGAGATCGGACCTGGCAACTATATGGCAGACATCACAAGCTATGACTACGATGCTCCCATGACGGAGGCCGGCGATCCCACGCCAAAGTACCTGGCCCTGCGTCGCATCATCACCCGCTACCTGCCGTTGCCCAATGTGCCGGTGCCCGAACCCGTGCCCAAGCGATCCTATGGAACTGTGCGCCTCGCTAGCTGCTGCACCCTGCTCTCGCCTGAAGCGCGGGAGCGGCTTTCCACGGGCTTCGTGCAGTCGGCCACGCCAAAGACCTTCGAGTATCTGGGCCAGTATTCCGGCTTGGTGCTGTATGAGACCTGGTTACCGAGTTTCAAGCGTGATCCGAGTATCTTAAACGTAGCCGGGGTGGCGGATCGCGGCTATGTCTATGTAGATGGAGAGTACGTGGGTCTGGTG
Source organism: Drosophila punjabiensis (assembly GCA_008042585.1). NCBI lineage: Eukaryota > Metazoa > Arthropoda > Insecta > Diptera > Drosophilidae > Drosophila > Drosophila punjabiensis. Next base: position 25,717 of record VNJR01001821.1, read on the forward strand.
GCCCGGGAAATACCCGCGTTTGAAGTTTCACTAAGTGTCAGTGCCGGACGCAAGCTGCAGATTCTTGTAGAGAACCAGGGACGGGTCAACTACGGCCGGAAGATTAATGACTTCAAGGGCATCGTCCGGGACGTGAGGCTGGACAAGAAGGTGCTGACTAACTGGAACATGACCCAGTTCCCGCTGGAGTCGTACGACAACCTGGAACAGCTCATAGCCCAGTCGACCGAGGCGGCTCGCCTGGGCTTCCAGGAGCTGCGGAAGCTGCGCACAATGCTTCGCACCGGGCCGGCTATTTATCACGGCGAGCTGGAGATCCAGAAGGAGTCGGATCTCGCGGACACCTATCTGGACATGTCTGGCTGGGGCAAGGGTATTGTTTTTATAAACGGAGAGAATCTCGGCCGGTACTGGCCGCTGGTGGGGCCACAGGTCACCCTTTACGTCCCGGCACAGGTGCTTAAGGCGGGCTCCAACCGCCTCGTCGTGGTGGAGTACCAGCAGACGCCCACCTCGCTGGAGCTGCACTTCCGGGACACCCCCATTTTGAACGCGAGAACCGTTTAAGTCCAGGACGGAGGACTAACGACTGAGACCTAAGGGCCTTCGCCACGTGCATCCATCGCCATACATCATGCAACATCCGTTAATGTAAATCTAAATGTAAATTTATGCGGTTTAAGTTCTTTGTGAGGCATTAAAGCGACCCCGGGGCGGACGCGTACAGTCTGCCTCGTTATCCTTTTGTAAGAGACTCATTAAAGATGTGGGGGCACCGGGGGCTGAGGCGGAGACAGGGAAGGAAACGGCACGGAGCGGCAGGCTCGGGCATGTGTGACCTTTGTGCTCCGGCCAAATTAATCCCAAATGATTGAAATTGTAATCTACAGAAATGCGCTGATGACGAGTTCCATCCAAGTCAAAGGCGGTTCGAGCCAAGTGTCGCGTCTTGGTTTGTTGATTTTTAGGTAGCTCAAACTTTTTTATGACTCCATTCGGTACCCTCGCCGAATCAGACCATGTCTTCAAGGAACTTTCCTAGCTGATTAGTCCTCTTAGCCACTCTTGATTTATAGATGAGTGCGTGTCTCGAAAATTAACTTATTTTTAGACACATTTACTTGATATTAAATTGAGTTATTTGCTTGTTTTGAAATAAATATAACAACTTAACTTTCTTAACTCTGAGCCCATTTAACAGTTAACAAAAACAAATTTTTTATATATAATTTATTTTTTATCGAAACAAAAGCGCTTTAAAGGCTTGATAAGTAGGACTATAAATAACATAAAGGTGACATAAAAGTCTTAAGTATTTCAAGGGCTCACGTTATATATTTTTTATTTATTAACCAAACCAGTTTCCTTGACTTTCTTACCAACTTAAATAGTTTCTAAAATATTTTAGCTATCCCTAGCTTGCCCTAGACCTGTAATAAAATATTCACCTAAATTGTGCTTTAGCCACCTGGCCTGTGCCTGCGTATGTGGATGCTATTTTGGTCGAGAGTGCCTTACGGCCGGAGAATCACTCCCCGCGTGGCCATCTCCGGTTCCCGTAATGAGTCCGGCAGCCCCAGTTGTTGTTATACTTGTTGGCCGGGTTAATTAGTACGGAAGGCAGGCACACTCACATGCAGTGGCTTACATTTTAAAGCATCTTTTAGGCGCAGCTGCAACTCAAGTATTTGCTGGCTACACACGCCGTAATTGCCCTGTTGTCGTCCGAGTTGACATAAAACAAGTTAAGACCCAGGGGCAGTTTTAAAGCGCCACCTCATGTCATCCGTGGCACGGACCCCAGGCCCCAGAACCCAGATCCCCGGACCCGGGACCCGGGACAGTAGTGTCTTTGCGGGCGAGTGCTTTCCTAATGGCTGGCGTTGCGTGCCCGGCCACCGGATGTGTGCCATGCCCATCCAGGAATCTGGTACCCTGCATTGATGTTGCTTTTTATTATCTCTCGCCGCCGGCTGTCAATTGATGACGTCCATCCTCCATAAACAATGTTTGTGCCCTCGCCGGGCCAAAAGATGTAAAACAAAGCAACAAAATAAGCAACTTTGCCTGAGAAATGTCCCAAAAAAGTTTTGAATATGTGTGCGTGTGTTTTTAGCACCCAATTGTGATAAGGATCTCTTCGGCTAATCAGGCAAATTTACACGCTATCATCTCAATCCACCCCGGGATTTATGGAATATACAATTGTCAGCAGGCTCACATAATTCCAAAACAATCCACCAAAGACCCCATTATAAACTGCACTTTGGATGTAAGGAATTTGCCAACATTAAGTGAAAATTTCTCTTTTTATCTTCTTTAAATTGGAGTGAAGCTGGTCAAGAAATTTAATGGTTGAATAGTAAAATTTTGTGTCATAAAAACTTGGCGACGATAATAAAGAGAGACCCCAGGAGATCAGGCAGGATATAAAATCTGTTAAGTAATTTTAAATATTTGCGCCAAAAACATGCTAAAAAAATGAAAACGTTGTTCTTTTTTATGATGGTGACACATTTTTGTGATAACCGTAGTATTTGGTATTTTGGTTCCTTATTCATATTTTATTTTTAAAGAAGGAAATTGTGAAAAATAGTTGTTTCTTTTAACAATACAGATAAGAAATTTTATTTTTTGCGCCAAAAACATGCTAAAAAATGGTCTTTTTTATGATGGTGATACATTTTTGTGATAACCGTAGTATTTGGTATTTCGGTTCCTTATTCATATTTTTAAAGAAAAAATTGTGGAAAATAGTTGTTTCCTTAAACAATACTTATAATTTTAAACACTATACATATACATATGTATTTAATAGTTCATTTAATAGATACATTTTAATGTCTTTACTTAAAATTGTTCATATAAAACAGCCCTGACACATAAATTCCCTAAATAATTTTAAAAGATCACTGAGCACATCTAAGTTCTGCAAATTCAATTTTCAATGTTGAGATTTTGACATTAAATAATCTTAAGTTAAACCGCGTTAAAAACTTATTGAAAACAACTATTTAATTAAAAAATTTTCGGTTTAAGCCAAGTAGAAAACACATAAAATTCCGATCATTTTACAAAATCTGCACAATTTTTATTTTTAGTACCCTCTTAAAGCATTAGGCACATTTATACAATTCATACAGAGTCAGATTGAAATAAAATTAATGGTTCACTTACTAATGCTGACAATTTGATGATTTTTAGACTAACTTTCACTGTTCTTTGTTTCACTTTTCTGTTCTTTCTAGCTGGGAGTCGCGTGACGAACGCGCCGAGAAGTATGCAACAACTGAGCGACAGATCGAAGCGGCAACGGTCCTTTATAAAAGCAGCGGATGGCACGGTGGAAGGAAGGCGGACGGACGGGTGGCAGGAGATAGCGCGCGCGGACAAAGCCGAAACAGGAAGCACGAGCGGCGGGCCACGAAGGCAAGCCAGCCGAACGTGCTCGTGCTCCTGTGCGTGTGTGTTTGCTCGGCTCTTGCATATCAACAATTGGTCGAATAGAAACTCAGGCGCTGGCGAGGAGGTGGGTGTGCCTGCACAGGCTTTGTGGTGTGTGTGGGTGTGTGCGTGTGGATGCCAGTGGGAAACCGAAACCGAAGGCGCGAGGTAAAAAAAATGCCTCCTCGCCGAGCAATTGAATTGAATGGAAATTCTGTTTGCATATGTGAATAAAACATATGCAAAAAGTAGGCGAAATGCGAAAAGAGAGAAATATAAAAAGCAATATAACCGAGGGGGAGGGCGGTAAAGGTGAAAGCAGCTAGCAGAAAGGACAACGTTGCAGCCAACTGGCTGGCCAACTGGCGAAATTAATTTCAATTTCACTTATTTTCGTGCTCTCTGGCTTTTTGCGTACATTTTAATATTTATGATTTACCTTGCGCATTGTTGGTTTTGTCCCGGCTATTTGTCCAAAAAAGTTTTAATTAAAATCATTTACAGGTGCAGCCCATTAAGCAAACAAAACTAGTGTCCTCAGCAAGCAATCACACAGCCACGACAATATTAAATTTGTCTTAATTAAGTTTTAAATAATAAAAAATTTATAGATTCTTCCTTCTTCTATACATAATATATGAATTTTTATATTGCTAAATAATATTTCTGTTCAAAAAAAATAAAAAAAATAATTTAATGGACCACAAAGAAACAAAAATAATGTATTAATGTGTTATGTGTTTTACTTTCACTTAAAATAACTTAAATAAATCCTTGAGTTCTCTACATTTTAAAATTATGTAAAGCCACAAGTTTTTAATCTTTCGTTTTTGGGATCTTTAAGAGCAAATTTTCGGGTTAATTTCCAAAACTGATTTTATTTTTTCTGCCTCAGCTGTAAATTAAACATTTAAATTATTCAAATGATAAATAAATTCATTTACTATATACATATATAAATTTTTTGTATTTTTTGCATAAATTGTGATAAATGCGTCACAAAGCCGGGCGTCAGAAATGACGGGAAAATAAAGCCTGAGCCTGAAAATCTTTTGAAGCTGCCCGGCCACCAACAATGCACTTGAGGCGAGGTCGCGGCAGTGGCATTCAAGATAAGACACCCGGAACACCCACTCGCCACTCGCAAAGGCCAAGTGGATGCCACACACACATCCGGGGGCCAGCAGTTGTTCTGGTTCTGCTGCCACTATAACGCCAGTTTTTCGGTCTAAAATTAACCATGGAAGCACCGCTGCTTCCTGCTGGCATAATTTTATCGTTGCCTCCTTCCTCGAGATAAATACATACTTTATATATATATATGCATATCCTTCCGCTGCGCTACCTTTGCGTCGTAAAAGTTACAGTGTACGCGCGGCGCAGCTCTGAGAAAATTTGCATTTAAATTGCAATGTATTTCGGGGCGGAAAATGGCCAATTGCTCTGAGCGGCGCAATTAACAGATTTGCCAAATAACTGAAACAGTCGGGAACTGCCATAAACTCCCTCTGACAAATATACCCATAGCCCCCTGGTGGTGACGCAACTAAATATTTACGCCAGCCAACCATTGGTAAACATAATTAGCATTTAATTAAAATAAAATTGCCCATCGATAGACAAGCAATTTGTGATTTGATTATCGAAATCAAATAAGACCGCCGCAAAGCCTTTTCGCTTGTGTAAATAGCCGCGCCGCGGCTGCGAATGGGTAACAGGACCAGATAAGGTCCTCTCCGTCACCGGAACTCCAGCTCCAGCACCAGTCCCGACCGATAACTGAGGAATATGGCAGGCGGTTAAGTGTGCGTTTGATTGGATTATGGCCCCTTTGCAACAGCGGATGACATTTTATGGGTCAGTGATAGACAGCAAATTGGTTTTGTTTTCGATTGCGTCTATTTTTTCGGTTGCGGTAGTGCCACCTGTTGCACGGCGAATTCCTTTGACTCCCCTCCATTGAGCAGGTGGTGCAAATTCAATTTAAAATTGCACTCTACGCGACAGGGTGGCCCACAGAACTATAAAGGGATGAGCAATGGAGGACTGCCAACTGAGCTGCAGCGAGGGGAGGTCAAACAATTCGGGATTTTAAATTCAATTAATGGTAAATGGTAAAAATTTGGTTTTATAAGTATTAACACATATTGCAATTAACTCACTAATTTCTTAGATTGTTTATACTATGAAATATACCCCCAGCTTAAGTTTTTAAGTCTATGAACTTAAATAAACGTTAATTAAAGATTGCCTTTGCACGTTATTAAAATTCAAGTTGAGCTTATACTGTATATACTACGAGTTTTCATGAATGTCATTAACTTTTGGCCCTGCCCTCGCCACATTTCCCATTTTTTGTTGTTCAGATTGCTTCGTTATTTGCCAGCCATTTATTGTTGAGCAAATAAAATGTATTTGCCGCCCATATGGACTGTCGAAACACAATTGATTTATACGCTGCGCGAATCCCCTGCTATTGAAAGTGACAAAGTAAGTATAAAAATGTGGCCAGCGAAAAAAGTGCGCTTTGTTTAATTCCTTTAAAAGAAAATTGCACACAAATTGCAATGGCCTGTTCCAGAGGCAGATAAAAAACCAATAAATGAATTTTCTCACAACATGTTTCACACATGTTTTTATTTAAAGGATTTAAATTGAATTAAGGATTACAAGTTTACAATTTTAGTGAGTATTTAAGGCTAGGCGTAGAAGCTAAAAAATTAAATAACTGGAATGATATAAACACTAAGAGGACCGTGACGAATACATGAACAATTTTGTAAGAGCTAAACGAGCTGAAGAAGCTGAGCTGCCACGAGGCGGCCGCCAAGAGGGGCCGCTAAAGCTTGGTTACACTCAACAATCGTTTCTAGACTATATATCGGTTCAATTCACATAAATTACCTAAGACGAGAGTGGCTAGAGTATCGGATTTGGCCAGAGGCCCCTTGAGGGTTATTCGATACGTATAACCCCCGCTCCCACACCGCCACTGTGGGCACACATCGGCGGCATAAAGGTCCACTTGTCGGTCTCCGGATCATACACTTCGACAGTGGAAAGATTTGACTCGCCATCATAGCCACCGATGGCCCACAGCTTGCCCATGTTGGCGGCCAGGGCCACTCGGGAGCGCTTGCAGTTCATGGGCGTCACCAGCTTCCAGGTGTCCGTCTGGGGGTCGTAGCACTCCACGGAGCGCAGGAAGGAGTTGCCGCAGTAGCCGCCACACACGTATATCTTTCCATTAAGCGTGGCCACTCCGAGGCGACAGCGGCGGTTAAGCATCGGCGACATCTTGACCCAGGCATCCTCGTTCTGGTCATATCTCTCCACCGAATCGAATATGGAAAGTCCATCGTGGCCGCCCAATGCGTAGACATAGCCATTCAGTTGCGTTACCCCGCCAGCCGAACGATACTTCATCATTTGAGCAACCTGCAGGGAGGAGTGAGGAATTAAAAACCGATCAGTTCTCCCACACTACTGTAGAAGAGGGCCTTGACTCACCGTCTTCCATGTGTTAGTCTTGGGGTAGTAAACCTCGACGGTGTTCAGCGAGGTGACACCGTCGTAACCGCCGCACACATAGATACAGTCATCTAAGGCAGCCACACCCACGGCGCTGCGCTTGCACAGCATGGCACAGCCTTGCGACCACTTATTCTTGCGCGGATCATAGACCTCCACCGTGGAGAGGCGTTCGGTGCCGTTGAAACCGCCAAATGCGTACAGCTTGCCATCCAACACGGCCACGCCCACGCGAGATCTATCCGCAAATGAGGCCATTAATTAGGGTACAAATATGTTTATGAGTAATTTAACGCAACACCCACCTCATCATGGACATCTGTTCGCCCATTTTCCACTTCTTGGTGAGGGGATCGTAGATCTCCACTGTGCTTACCGACTCCCCAGTGCTGGCCAGTCCGCCCACAGCGTATATTTGTCCAGTAAAGAACTCGCCACAGCGCTGACGGGTACGAAAACTCTGTAGGAGGCCGCGGCGCTCGGGCATCAGGTGAAAGTCCTTGGCCTCGTCCAGCAGATCCCGACACTGGTGGGAGGAGCGGATGAGCTCCTCGCGGGCCACACGATCGGCCAGAAACTGCGGCGAGAGCAAGGGCAGGCGCACAGCGGCCAGCACCTGGGGAAACAGTTCGGAGCGCTTGTCCTCCGCGTACTTCACCCACTTCATACAGGCTTCAAAGATCACCTCCTCGGTGCGCACGTTGAGCTCGTCGCGACGCATCAGCTCCAGAAGCTGATCGCAATCCAGCGACAGAAATTCCTCCGACTGGGAGACTTTGGCAAAGTTCTGGTCAATGTACTTGTCGGCGGCATCTATCAGCTGGCGGCAAATCATCGAGTCGGCGAAGGTGCGAATGCCCAGAACATTGTGCGGGTGGAAGCGGGAGATCAGGAAGCTGGCGCAGGCATCCCGGACGTTGGACAGCTGCAGGAACGAGGCGCCCACCATGAGGCTCTGCACGTTCTGGTTGTCGATGCGCACCTGGCCGCTATACACATAGTTGATGAGGCTCTCCAGGGCGCTCGGCTCGATGGCGCTCTCCTTCATGGTGATCTCCTTGATCCGGCTCTCGGCCATGTTGTTGGTGAACATCGCGTAGAAGTACGGGATGGTGGCCGCCAGCACGACGCGATGCGCGGAGAACGTCTGATCTTCAACCTGCAATAATTCGGATGGCGTTTTATATTTAGACACCGAGATAAAGGCAACGCCTGCATCCCCAGCTGGGGGTGATTGCTCGCCACCGACCTTCAGCGTGACATCGCACAGTTTGCCCATCCGCCGGATCTCCTTGAACAGCGGGAAGCTCTCGCCGAACAGCTGTTCATGTTTGTAAACGAAATACTGATCCTCCAGTTGGCTATTATCACTCAAATCCATCACTTCCGCGGATGAAGAAAAATGATAAGGGACACAATTAGTGATGCCAAATTTTGTTTGCTACTGCAGTGTTAGGGGTGTGAGCGCTCGCCGATAGACCTTATCGATAGTAGGGGTTTGATGTTGATGCGATAGTTTACAAGCTCGAAAAGTAATAAAGCTTTAACTAACAAGCTTAAATATTTTTCTATATTTGTAACATTTACAAGTAATTTATATTTCTGTTCTTAAATAGTTCTTAAAATAACAATCTTTTATATATTAATATGCATCATAAATTGCATTTATATCATTTTTACTTGTCTAAAAAATATTAAAAAACAATGTTTTATTTACTCTGTAAATTATTAATTTTATTTATATATTTAATATTAATTAATTTACTTTAAATATCCTTTTCTTGCGCCACCTCATCATGGTGCACCTATACTATTTCTCAGCGCTGACAACCCTAACAGCTGATAGTGTGTTTTCTTCAGTCTGACTGATTTAGGACCAAAGCAATTTAATTTCCCAACATCTCTTTTTGCTGCACACAAAAAATAGCCACGACCTGCTCCAACTGAGGCGGCATAGATGATAGGACCAACTCTGTCCGTGAGTTAGCAAGCAACATGGAGACCACCGCACCACCGAGAGAAGCACAGGTCAGGGCGGAGATTTCGCTAAAATTGTTGATGACGTCTCATCATGTTATTTGCATTTGCAGAAGAACACGAATCCAATCGAGGCGCTGAGCAAAGATGAAATCATCAACAAATACAAGGGTTTGCTCAACATAGCCAAGAAGGCCAAGCAGGCCAAGGATGGTGAGTGAGAAGATAATCTTACGGAAGCCACGATGACCACGTCGTCCCACTTTCAGAACTCACCGAGGAGAACCGCCTGCTGAAGGAGGCCCTGAAGCGGGCGGCGGAGAAGCAGAGCAGCCTGCCAGCCATGCAGGAAATGGTCCAGGAGTTTACGGAGAAGAACCTGATCCTCACCGAGCAGGTCAACACCCTGAAGCGAAAGACCAAGGAGGATAGCGACCGTCTGGAGCAATTCGAGATCGAGAACGAGAGCCTGAAGCGCCAGCTTGGACGGCTGAGTGACGAGAACGATGACCTCTTGGCCGATGTGGATCGCATGGAGAAGGCCATGCAACAGGTCAATGCCCTGGGCAATGAGCAGCGAAAGAACTTGGAGCTGCTGGAGGTGGACATTGCCAAAATCAAAGAAGCGGAGGCGGAGAACTCCCGCCTCCGAGAGCAACTGGTCACGGTAAACGAGGAGTCGACGCTGTTGCAGCAGAAGTATCAGAGCATGAAGGAGCTCAACTCCGAGCAGCGTAAAAAGTTCAACTCCCTAAAGGATCGCTTCATTGACGTTCACCGCAAGCTGAAGAACCTGAAGGAGTGCAAGTGCGTTCTCTTGGAGACGCAGCACGAGTATGCCGCCTCCGTATCCAAGTGGCAGGCTGAGATCATCAGGGCCTCCCAGCTCCTGTGTGGCAAGATGTCTTCCCTGCAGGCTGAGAATGAGCAGCTGAAGCAGGACACCGAAAAAGCGGAAAACAATCGCCGCAATGACGACGATGCGCTAGATCGCAAGCGACTGCTTCTCAGAATCAAAGACCTCGAACGCCTGTCCAAAACAATTAAGCAGTCACAGGAGCAGCAGCGCAGCAATCTCGATGTACAACGTCTTTTGGACAGATTATATACCATCGAAAAGCTGGCAGGAGTTGTAAAGGAACAGCAGAGAGCGGACAAGGAGCACTTGGCCGTCGTAACGAGGCAGCAGCAGAAGAACGAAAACCATTCCAGCAACCTAAATGTGGCCGCCTTTCAGGCCAAACTCTCACAAATGCAAAGCCTCGTCCAAGTCATCGAAAAGGAGCGCAGTAATCAACAGATTCAGCTGCAGGATCTGGAGGCTATCTGCATAGAACTGCGGCAACACAACGAGGACCTGCTCACGCGCTTCCACCTCAAAGAGCAGGAGCATACTGAGTTACTGGCCGAGATGCGTGAACTGAACGAGGCGCTTAAGGGACGTGGCGATGCCATCTCCCGCCTTCAGGAGCAGCACGAAGCCGAGGTCAAGCGGCAGCGAGAGCTAGAGGCCCAACTGTCCGGCAGCCAGCAGGCGACGCTGGAAAAGTTACAAATAATCGAACAGCTCCAAAGCAGGGTTGACGAACTAGAGCAGCAGGTCAATGCCGATGCCCAAAGTGATGTACTTTCCACATCGACGATATCACGAGCCGAGGAATTAAGTCGGCTACGAGAAGTGGACGAAGGCTACGAGGAGAAATACCACAAACTCAGGGCCCTGGCTGCCAAGCTGAAAAAGAAGCTGCAGGAACAGACACAGCAACTTAAGGAAATGGAACAGGGCGGGGCCATCAATCAGGAGGCCCTCAAATTGGCCCAGGCCCAACTGCAGCAGGACCTGAACGCTGCACGCGCTGAGAACCAAAAGCTTAAATCGAAGGAGAAGACGAAACACTCGAGTGTACTGAATCTGGAAATCGAAGCAGCCGAAAAATCTCTGGCCGATGTCAGTGCCAAGTTGACGGCAAAATCAACCGAGTTGGAAACCGTTCGGGAATCGTTAACCAGCAAAGAGAACACCATTATCCAGCTGCGCAAGGAGATTGCCATTTTGGAGGAGGCCAAAAACGGAGAAGCTGCGCACTCCCAGCAGCTAAAAGAGCAGATCGATCTTATGCAAGTGCAGGTTAAGGACGCCGTTCACAGCAAACAGCAGGCACTCACCAAGAACAAGAACTTGGAGCAGAGTGTAGAGAAGGCCAAGGCGGAAGCGGAGCAATTGCGTCTGCAGCTGGCGGAAAGCGCCCAGCAGTACGAGAGCCGGCTAGCCAAGTCCACCGACCTGCTGACCAGTCGAACGGAGGAGCTGGAGCTGCAATTGGCTAGCGAAAAGCAGCTGAAGCTTGCAGTTCGAAACGCAGAGCGAGCCCATGAGGATCTGCAAATGGAGTACACGGAGTACAAGTTAAAGGCGCAGGCGGTGCTGCGCAAGAACCAGAATAAGGGCACCAAAGAGCAGGAGCTAGAGGATGAGTTGAGTGCCCTGAGAGAAAGCGAAAGTAAACTCCGGGAAAGCAACGAGGGAAGAGCTGCCCGTCTTGCTCAGTTAGACAGTCAGCTCGAGGCCCTGCAGCAGGACAATGCTGAACTTCAGAAGCGTAGCAAGGAGCTGCTGACACTGGTGGATGAGCTGCGCCAAAAGAACGATTTGCTGACACTGGAGAATCAGCGCCAGCTGCAGTTCGAGCACGACCTAATGCAGCAGCATCGACAGGAAATTGATAAAATCGACGCGGGCCATCAGGAGCAATTGAAAGAGATGCAACAAAGGCTGGAAGAGTCCCAACAGAAGCAGCAGCTCAACGTCTCCCAGCGCAGCAACACGTCCGCCGTGAGTGGAGAGCCCAGCCCGGAGCAGGCTAAGATTGACTTCTTGCTCATGGACCACGAAACGAATTTGGATGGCGTTGCTGGAGCCGACATCTCCTTGGCCCAGCTGGCAGCCCAGCGAAAGATATCCACTGCCTCGAGACGATCACACGACTTTATGCCGCTTGATGAGCTCCTTAACACTTCCATGAATCAAATCACCAGCGACACAGTGACCACCATATCTAACTTCGGCCGCAGCGTTTCTCAGCAGGAGGACGAGGAAGCGGACTTGGCCGCAAGCGGAGACTTTGCCGTCCAAAATGCCCAGCTCCAGGCCACCAAGGAACGGTTGGTGATCCAGGAAAGCCGCGTCAAGCACTTGACTACCCTTTTGGCTGAGAACGAGCAGGATCTGGCCAAACTTACCCAGATGAACGATATGCTTAAAGAGGAATTGCGCCGCCAAGAGCGTTCAGAGGAACGGGAGCAACATATGCATAATTCGGAGTATTTAAAGAACGTTTTCTTAAAGGTGAGACATGATATTGTTCTATATAAGACACTAAACAAAAGAAATATTTTCCATAAATTGCAGTTCCTTACCCTTAACAATGCGGATGAGCGCCAGCGCTTGGTTCCCGTGCTGAATACCATTCTCCGATTGAGTCGCAACGAGATGGAAATGCTCAACTGTGTGGCAAAGGGTCAGAAGGGTAATTATTACTTGGAGATTTCAGGAAAGAAATACGCTGAAATTATCTCTTTTCAGTATCCACAGATGGCAACACTCGAGGCTGGACGGGATTCCTGACGGCGTGGAGCGGGGGAGGCGGCGGATCCAATAATAATAATTAGGTGTCATCATCATAGAGATAAATGCATAATTATTGGGTATTATTGGATGTTCTTAGATGAGTATGCATTATGTAAATCTTGTAAAATGTCCTTATTTTGTATTAATGTATTTTGAAATTGTCCGTTACTATTGGGCACGTCGTACTTTGTACAAACCTGTGGGATTTGTTAATATTCTTTGAGTTGAGCGCCCTATACAGTACTCTCCAAGCAATATACACGTACAAACGTACATTCTTTTGTATTTAAAAAATGGAAGGTAATTTTCGATGGTTTCTTTAATTTGAAATTCTATTACCATATATAGATCAGACTATAAATCAATGCTAGTGTTGTCTATAACTTAGTTTCCTTTACTTGTATTGTATGTACTATATATATATAAATAGGATCAGTAATTATGAATATACAATTCGATTTACTAAGTGTGTGTATACTGTCTACACGCAATATACAAAATTAATATATAATATTTAACCTAACATAAAATCGATTAAAAAACTGAAATATCAAGTAAAACAAAAAAGAACGTTGAGGCTTAAAAACAAAGTGAGCGATCCAAATTTCGAATTTTGGTAGCTTGAAAATAAATGGGGGAAAGAAAGAATGCGCCAAAATCAAGATCACAAGAGTCGAAGAATCGCTTAAAAACTAATCAGTTGTGTGAGCCCGGGTCGCATTCCTTGCCACTCTGATCTATTGCCAAACGCCCGCGTAGTTACCCACCAGCGTGGCCGGAAGTGGCCCGCCGGCTGCAAAAAGTCGCATCCTGGTGCTGTCGTAGCAGTGTGTGTAGATGGCGGGTACGTATTTCACCTGCTGGAAGCCGTCCATTTCGTCTTCGGGGTACTGGAATACAGCTTGGGCGTCAGCTCAATGAACTTCAATGACTTGCTTACTCGAAACTTACCACAATACCTTTACTGCACTTGAGAGCGACTGTGCGCGAGGCGTTCACACTGCTCTCCAAATACTTTCCGGCGCGGATGTCGTAGAACAGCAGCATGCCCAGTCCAGTTCCTACTGTCAATAGATTACCCTCGAAGGAGGTAGCTCTTATCCCGCATCCGCTGTACCGGGACGTTATCTTCTTGATGGTTTGCAACGTCCGGGCGTCTAGCAGAATGGTGTAGGAACGACAGCCCACGGCGTATAGGCCGTCGCTGTGGTAGGCTATGCTTACGTTGTCCTGGCAGTTGGGAAGCTTGCGGGAAAGTGTCTGTTTGAAGGTCTCCGCATTGAAGATGTGTATGTAGCCGTTCAGTGAGAGGGCGGCTATCTCCTTGAACTCTTTGTTGAAGCAGAGGGATCGTATCTGTAGAGAACCAAAATATTAATATGAATATAAAAGTTTTACATGTCAGCTTACCCTCTGGGCAGTGCGAACTTCCTTGACGCTGAGCGGGTGTATCGTGGCAAAGGTGGGACACGCCTCCTCGCCCCCATCCGGGAACTCCATGTGGTCTTCGTTGATGCGCCACAGGGCCATCCGTGAATCCTTTGACCCGGATACCAGGAACTGGTCGTCCAGCCAGCACATTCCCATGATCAGGTCGCGGTGTCCGCTCTCGCCCACACATACTGGGTCCAGCGTGGGCAGACGGTACACGGCAATGTCGGAGGAGTTGCGCGCCCCGGTGGCTAGGAAGGATCGGCTGGGAGACAGCTCGATGGCGTGCAGACCGCCCTGCACCTCTGGGTGGTTCGCCCGGCTGTTGGAGAGCGTCGGGATCGCGTCCACCCGCCGCATGTTGACGTCGTATACGAGCAGTTTATTGCACTTGGTCCCGAACACCACCTGTCGGCTGCTCAGCCACTTGGAGCAGAATACTTTGTTTATGTAGCCCAGACTGATCTGCGTCTCGCGCAGCATGTCATGGGTGAGGACATAGCGGCTAGTGTACTCCACGTTCACGCTCCGGCGCTGCAGGGAAGTCGCGGAGCAAAGTTCATACGTTAGCAATGAATGTGACCTGATCTGAAATACCAGCTATACCCACATCACGCAGGGAGCTCTCCCGGCTGCGCAGGTAGTCACAGAGGTTGTAAGACGTGTTCAGCACCTCCTCCTGCTGCTGGGGCGTCTCCTCGTCGCTGCCTGAGTCCTCGTAGGTGACGAAGTCGTCGGGCTTGTCCGGTTTTCGCCTGCGCTCCTGTCGCATCGCCCGCTGCTTGGCTCTGCGCTCCTCCAGCCGTGCGTTGACATGGCAGGACGGGTAGGTGCCCACCACGCTGTCGCGGATGGTTCTCACCATGCCATTGAACATCTTGGGGCGATTGGGTTGCTGCCGTTTTGCTGTCTTTCACCAGATCTTAATTACTTTTTCACCGACTTCATTGTCCAAACAAAAATGGTGGTGTGCATATTAGAGAGGAGCTGAACTGAGCCGATAGCTTCCGCGTGAGCAATAGCGAGAAGGTGGTGCTAAGCGATAGTTCACGCAAATAATTAAATAAAACAAGTAATAAATTAATTAATATCGAAGTGAAGATTATTCCAAAATTCCGTGAATTTGAAAATCAAAAAAATGTTAATATAATAGGACTCGTCACCTTCTCAACAATAGGACAATCGAACGCCTATCGATAAGGTCGGCGGTGGTCCATCTCTAAAGCGAAGAGGTGTCTGTACTCTTGCATCAGCTGTCGGGATCCCAAGAAGTGATTTGTTTGTAAATAAGATGAATTACAACGCCAAGCGGGTCATGCGACAGAATTCGGTGTGCATTGGCGCCAGCGACTTGGCATCGCCGCCAATAATGGTTGGACCGGCTACGCCCTCGGCGCCCAGCACCCCGCAGTTGCAGACCCCGGAGGACATCAAGCCGATTCATGTGCAGCGCCAGGTCATCCTGCTGCAAAGTGGAAGCATCCCAACGAATCCAGCCCAGCAGCATGTGAACATACCCCCACAGAGTGGGGGAAGTGGCTCCACCGGCGGTAACGTGGCCAATGTGCAGATTGCAGATGATGCGCCTGTCTCGCTGCTGACGGAGATCGCCGACATCATGCGCAGCTTCGGTGACAGCGATCAGCCGCGCACCGCTAGCGTCAAGCTGGTAGAGCAGATCCTGCAGCAGCAGCTGCGCGGCATCTTCAACGAGGCCTCCCTGGTGGCCATGCGGCGCAAGCAGAACCCGTGTCCCTCGCAGGCAGACTTCGAGTTCCTCATGCGCAACCATCCGGTTAAGATTGCACGCATGCGAAAACACTTGAAGGATATGCGGATTTTGAAGAAGTTCCTCAGCATTCGCACAGGCCGGCCCCAGGATTTCATGGACGACCTGGAGCAGCAGGAGGAGGACGAGGAGCTGGCCATCGATGTGCACGAGCTGCACGACGAGGATCGCATGCGACGCCTGTTTCGCGCCGATCGGATCTCGCAGATTCTCACGGGCCAGCAGTACCTGGAGTTTAACGAAGCGCGCAAGACTTCCTTCTACTGCCGCCACGGGGAGAAGATTAAGAATAAGTTCCGGCGCTTCCTCGACCTGCCCGCCGACCTACGCATCCCCACGCCCACTATGAACATCTTGGCCTATTTGGCGCACGAGACGATTGCCGCCATCGTCGATTACTCGATTCTGACGCGTCTTAATTCGGACAACCGCGCCACGGAGCCATACAGCCGCGTTACCTCCGCCGGCGGCAGTCCCGCGATGATGCATGTGTGCCCCGAGGTCACCCAGGGACGGGGCATGGAGGTGGTCAAGCCTATTAGTGTCCCTGAGATTCATGAGGCCATGCGTCGATTTCGTCAAATGAGCAGTCGCAAGATTGGTCGATATCGCAACTCCTGTGACATAGACTTTAGGAGGAGTTTTTTAGCCATTTAAATCTTTTTCTCTAATTTTCGTGTAAGGACAGTCTAACTTTATTTTTTGGGACAAGCATGTACGTCATTCAATTTATTTGTTATTAAGTTTTTAAAGTTTAAAACACATGAAACGAGTAACAAAATTAATTTAAAGATAATTGTCCCTAATAATTGGCCTAATAATATCATAAGATTAAGATTAAGTTTAAAGATTATTCCTTAAAATCATTTTTATTTAAAGTTTACATTTTAAAAATTTAAAAATTTTAAAATTTTACAAAAAATTACATTTTATTTCAGAACGAAGAAATGTAACAAATAAAAACGTTAAATAAGGACAGTGTATAAGAAAATTCGCTTTCAAAACTTTTTAATTGATAATAAATAAATATTTCTTAATAAGAAATTCTGATGTATCGGATTTGATTTTGAATTTGGGTAATATTTTTTTTTAACCCTTTTTATATGAAATATAATTTAGCTTTCCAGAAGCTACTGAAAACAAGACTCAGTAAAAGGCATTGCCTAGCTTTTGGCGCCCGCATCCTGCAATCTTTGAGTTCTCAATTTCTGATGATTTTTTTTTAAAAATGGTATACCCATTCTCTCTTTCATACTTCTTTCACCCGCAGGATGAAATACAAGGCTATAAAATTCATTTTGCTATAATATCTTGTATGCAGGATTCACTTAGACACTGTTGTAATTACCCTGATATTCCTGTGACACCATTGTTAATAGTTCCATAAACGAGTGTCCTTTCTCTCTCTCATGGTTTTCCGAAAACTATGAATATTTTTACAATTTTACGGATTGATTGCGTATATGGTTGCCAGGTGAGTCGGTTAAGCGCACCTTTCATTCCATAGGGATGGTTTCCTGGTTATTGCGGGAGACACACACAAAAGAAAAATACAGATACACGGAGCACCTGCATCCCCGTCATATGGAGTCGATAAATTGAAACGGTAAACGATGCTGAAACTGGCACCGACAGATAAATAAAAGCGCAATAAAGAAATTTGCCGACATTCTCACGCCGCACGTGCGGAAGCAGGACAGACACAACAACACACAATAACGACGAGGAGCAGCAGCCAGGACTTCGCCGAAGCCCGGGAATGCAGCAACGAAAGGCATTAAGAGAAGCAACTCGCGAACGCACTCAATAATCAACTTCCTCGCGTGCATACAAATGTGTGTGAGGAGGAGAGGGATAAAGGAGTACACTGAAGCAGTGGCATCCTTGACTTCGCTCCCTCATCAGCACCGGGAAAAATATGGATTTCCCATTGTATTTGATGTGTTAATTAAGAGAAGAGTGCTACAAATAATAGTAGAGTAGTTAGAGTAGTTTTCGCTAGTTGGTGTAATCTATGGATGGTAAAATATATGAGTTTTTCTCTATTCAATAGGCTAGTAATCGTACTATTTATCTCGGAAGGATGCTCCCTTTCCCTTCCTTCCTTTGCTGAGTGTTTTTGTATGCCAGACTACTGTGGATACGAATCTGGGAGAAGTCCTAGCCAATTTCTAGGACTCCACTCCCCTCGCCCGTCATCGGCAGCAGACTAAACGCTTAATGTTGATTGCTCTGCTCTGGTGCAACTGTAAATCCTACGACCCATTATTCTTAATCGATTGCTCATACGCCTAACGAGCGAAGGGTCCCCAGTCAAAAACTCCTCGATGGCCAGTTAATGAAAACAAGCTGCCTGTGACGAAATTAAGCCAACAACTTGTTTCTTTTCCGCCCATGGCCTTGTGCCAAGCATCCTGCCTCCGCATCCTCGCATCGCCGCCTCCAGTCCTCCACTCCACTCTTAATGCTACCGAATTTGCATTTCATGCGGCTCCTCGCGCTATCCTCATCATCGTCATCGTCGTCGACGCCGTCGCCGTCGTCGTCGCTTCTACGAATTGTCAAGTCACGTAGCCAATTTCCAGGCAGGGTAAAGTCAATATGCCCCAAACCCAGATCGCAGAGTTGCCTTCGGAGAAGGACAGAAGAAGAAGGTATCTTTTTGAAGCGGTCATTTTGGCCTTCAAGTCTCATTGAAAGGGAAATTTTGTATTATTGTGGAAGGTGCCTTTAACTTGGTTAAAACTTCTTTCTTCGAATATGTGAAAGCTCTTTAATAAGAAAAGAATGAAGTATTTAAAACCGATTTATTAAGAAAATGAGAAAATTCTCTCTTTTGATTTATATACATTTTTGGAGAAAAATTAAGTTACTTTCGTCCTTGCATACTAAATTTTCTTTGAATTTCTTTTTTGAAATAATATAATAGACTTCAACAGTGGACTCTTCAAGAAAGCTTCATTCTTAGTTTCTCCTCTCTTGGCCGCTGTCTAATCCTGCCAAGAATTGCAGTCGTTTTGCTAAGCAATTAGATATTTTTGAAAATCCGTTCGGCTGAACTTTTTTAATTACTTTCACTTTGGCCAAAAGTTGCTGACGTCAGCCCAAGGCAATTTGTCCCAATGGCAGCCCCGAGACACCATTGACAGATGCCTCGCAGTAAGCCCAAGGAAAACAGAGGCAGAACCAAAACAAAAACAGTCTCCGAGTCGCACATTACACGGCCTTTTAATTTGAAACCGACTTGAATTGTGTTGACACAAGTACTCAGGCTAAATACGCTGAAGCTGGGAGCCGGTCTTATTCAAAATGAATGAGATTAGACGCCTCCAACAGACTGACCTCCTTCTCGTCCAGGTCCTCATCCTCCGCCCACTGCTTCTTATGAATATAACCTGGGGGCGTTCTCGTCGCTCATTGTCACTGGTGGCACAGCTTTCATGGTCAGGGCACTCCCCTGTGGAGTGGGAAGGCCGATGGCAGTGCTTGTGTGTGCCGGTGGATGACAGGTGAATCGAGTCGAGGCGAGAGCACAAAGAAAATTGTCTTCATTTAATTAGTAAAGTGGCAGAAACAATTAAATATGGGACGAAATATCAAAATACTTGACCTACTTACTCAAAACCGATTTAATTATCCTTAAGGTTGTTTACAAAGGAACAAAAGGTGCATATACATATGTATCATGTATGTTGAAAGGAATATTATCAATTAAGGAATTACATTTTGTAATTTGATTAAAGAATAGTGTACTAAATGCTTATGTATTTTTTACAAAGGTAAATATAAGACAGTGACAATAAGTTGGTCCAAATTATAAGGTAAGTTTAATTGTTTTGTATTTAATTTTGTATTTAATTATTTGAATTAGTAGATAAAACTAATGGATTGCCTAGCCTTTTGAGTAGCAAGAAATTTAAGGTTATTCAAAGTTAAGACCTAATAAAGACTTGTGATAATCTTCTGATCTTGTGATCTTAAACTTAATGTTTGTATTTGAAGTTTAATTATAATTTCATATTAAGGTTGATTTTAAGCTGATGCATTCCAAATTTTGTTCAAATTTGACACGCTTTCAAAAGTTAAAATAAAATATATAAAAAATAAATAATATAATCAGCTATAAATTGAAACGCTCAATATCACCACATTTTAAAGGCAGATAACAAAAAATAAGTTGGAATAACTAAGTTCATATACCTAATATTTGCTAACCAGGAAACTCCAAAGACAAAGTCAAAGATTGAATTCTTTCTTGGTTCCTATTAATCTTTTATATTTATTGTAATTTTAGACAAAGTTCCTTCCATTAACTTAAACTGAAACTCCGCAATTTGAAAAACTGGTAACAGTTTGCACAGGCCAAATCGGTTAACAGTGGGAACAGACATGCGCAGTGGGCGGTGGGAACAGCATGCAACAGTTTGCCGTCGAAGAACAAAACACCCAAGTCCCCTGCCGAGTGTCGAATGGGAATGGATTACGCTGGGAAACTGATGGAACACAACGGAATCCTTGGTTGCAAAGGGCGGAACGCGTATCGAACCATTCCCAGTCGGAGGCTGGTGGTTACATCATCAGGCACTAAAGAGAGACCAGGACCGGAGGTAATTTTGAAATCTGAACTTGGAAGACGGAACCATGACTGCATGACAAACATGACAAATCGAAAAATTAAAGAAATATTAGAGGTTGGGAGATAATAATGCCAAGGACATTTATTCAGGGGAAGAACACTGTTATTTTGTAGTTATTTTTCATGTCAAAAGACAAAGAAAAATTAAGATAAAAATCAAATGAACCATATAGTTGATTTAGTCTAATTAGTTTTTCTGGTAATTAAATATAAAAATATATTTAAATTATTAAAATTATAAACGCATTACAAACTGTCATTTGAACTATACAAATAGTGCAATAAATTAAAGGAGCTTTCCGTTTATTTGCTATTGGTTCGTCGCATTAAAAAGCCTTTATGGTTTCCCCCGCAAATATGAACTATTTGCATTTGCATATAATATTTACATTTTAAAAGCCTCAATGAATGGTATTTTTGATTATTTTCGCATGATGCAATGATATTAACTTTTTTAATTTGAAAAATATTTATGGCTGTATTGGTTTATCCGCCACAAAAACCAAGGATCTGGTTAGAGTCGAAAGCATTTTCAAGTGGCCATCGAATTAAATTTAATTATTATGAGTTTTGATGCATTGTATATTCTTTTTGATTGCACACTGTATTCCCCGAGGATAAATGGGTGGGAAAGTGCTTAAATGCCTTTCGAATGGAAAAGGTAATGACAAACTTTTCGTGTGGGCGGCACAAAGACATAGAGGAAATTCGCTGGCGTTGCCCTCAAAATTGTTGCACTTTTGTTTGAATTTTCTTAGCTCTTTCATGCTCCCGTTGCCGCGAAAAGTTTGCCATTTTTTTTGTTTCCTACGGGGCTCTCTCCTGTGACTTTTGCAAGGCGACGGAGGCGGATTACCTCGTCGTCCTTTAGCGGCAGCTGCTTTAAAACTTTTGATGCTCCTCATACATATGCTACATGTGTACTTTTAAGAGCCGCCGGGTGAACTTTCCTTGGCTCGACTCGGAGCACTCGGAGGAGGGGCAGGAAGCCGCCCGGGGGAGGTCTGCGGTCGAGGACGCCGCTGGGGCTTGGACCTGTCTGTCAAAGTTTTAATGTGTGGCTGCCTAATTTGCTGTGAAAACTGATTTGCACATAATCAAAAAGGTCGGCTCGCTCGCTGGCTCCCCCTTGAAGGTGGTTGTCACAAAGGCTGATTATTAACTAGCATTAAATTGTTTAATTATTCTCTATGGCCCGCTGAGTGTGGCTGTTGCTTTTTGTGGTTTAATTATGGCAGTTGGAAGCCGTGTGACTTTGCATAAAATCCATTTAATTAGGAATAGTTTTGAGTGGACATTTAATCAATGTTGCAAATAATTAATAGTTCAGAAAGTTACTTTTGTCACTCTGTCGATGCATTGAAGTTCTTTGTTAAGAGAAGCCTTTATATATTTGAGTTTGTCTTGAAAGGAGTCAAGGGAGAAGAGCGCTTTTGGGAAATAATGAGAGTCATATTTCAAAACAAACATAAAAATGTCCATAGTTTAAATTAATTAAATACCTATGAAAACTTATAGTTAATTGCATATAATATTTCTATTGCGAAACTTTTAATACAAAAACTAACTTTAATTATATTCATTGAAAAAATCAATTTGTTAGCAGATTGTGGGATATAAAGTAGTTAAATTGAAGTTTTAACTAAGATAATATACTCTAAGAAATCTAGTTAAATTAAAGTTTTAACTGAGATACTGTAAGAAATCGTTAAACACATTAAACCCTCGATTTCTGTTAATGACAGCTGTTTGGATATACATTCCAAGAGCGCAAATAAAACCACTTATATCCACAGACTTAGCAAACTTCAATTGGGTAACAAAAACACACAATGCCAACAAATGAATGGAGAACAAGTCCATTGATATCTGCATTATGCCATGTCAAATTGGGTGCTTACGTTCCGAAATGCGCACTCACACCCACCCAGTGAGTGTAATTCAAATTCAATCAAATCTAAAATTCATATTTACCGATTGTTCGCATGTCGATTGCCGTATTATGCGCCCGGAATGGATACTTCCAGCTCCTGCGATGGCTCCTTTGAATTATGCAAGGCAGCACTTGTGGCGGGGAGCGATAAACTCGCTGAAGAATTAGTACAACAGACGGCAGGCGGGCGGGCCCACGATGATGTACTCTTTAAAACCGTCGCCGCTGGCTCCACTGACCCCAGAATGGGTAATGAGGTCAAACCGCGGGCGGAATAAATCAGCGAGCGGCCCATCGTAAAGTCCGGGACTGCGGCCAAAGATTATTAATATTTTCCATATCGCTTTTGTGCGATTTAATACTTTGTTTGAGTTCTTGAAAAGTGAGACTGGGCCGAACAATGCCCAGCTGTGGACTGCATGCAGGCGGCGCAGGACTTGGGAATAAATCAAGTTGGGGTCCGAGACCCAGACCCAGAACGAGACCGAGACCGTGGACGGGTATAAAAATCAGCGTCGACATGCAGGCCACATCTTCAGCGTTGGCGTCGGGCCCAAGGGGCGTATACGCAACCACATGCGAATCCCACTCCGAGGCGGAATCCGAGTGCCAGTCTCAATCAAACAAAGAGCTGTGTGCAGCCTGCTTAAATGGCTAAAGTAAGGGGCTCCGGCGATTGTCCAGGCTCGGTTAGCAGCTTTTTCCTCTCTCTCATGGAAAGGCTTCCGACCCATATACAAACAATGGCAACGGGGGCCAGGCTGGCTTAATGAGTGTAAGCCACAAAATCAACGAGTTAAATCGTGTAAAGAATGAAGCTGAACCCTGGGAACAGCCTGCATTACACCCAGAGAATTTTTCAAATTTTTACGTGTGTATATGTACAGAGAGAAATATATATACAAGTTTGAGATTTTCTATATATTTTAATAGAAAGTCAAAGTTAAAAAATATTGATAACTTTTTTGTTTTCAGGGAATATAAATTGTTTTACATTTCAGTGTATTTTGAATCCTTTAATTTCGTTTTTTAATTAACCGCATTGTTTTACGTTACTGTCAGAGTCCTTGCAAAATGTTGAAGCTGCTCCGCTTGCCAAAATTGGGTTCAAGCGAAAGCAAACAGGAGTTAATTACACCAACTATGTATGCCTGCGGGACTTGGCCACCAGAGATTCTTTCAGTGCTGCGTATATCCTGCACTGCAGTTCGTCCTGTATCCGTGCTGCACATTTATCAAATTCTAATATGCCAGCCCGACCCACAACCGCCAGCTGTCGACGGCCTGCGGAATGGATGTGTGCCTTCCTGCTTACAAAAGCCGCATGGCGGAGGAGCCTCTCCGGACTCCGGTCTCTGGTCTCTGGTCTCCGTACTCCCTACTCCGGACTCCTGACCAACAATGAGAGACGCCGCAAAGTATGCAGCAGCACGGGCTCAAAAACATTGCTTCATCAATTTGGGCTCAAAGGACGACCAAGCTGAACAATGTGGCCATGTTCCTGGAACAGCACAGCAGAGCACAGCACAGAGAGGCATGGCACAGCCCAAGGGGACAAATCAATGTGAGTAAATAATTTGTGAACGAGGCTGCGTCAAGGGTCCTGTGATTGATTCGATAAATAAATTTACAGGACAGCAAAATCGAATTCTAATTTGATTCGAGAAGGTGCAAATATATACATGAATTTGATGCACTTTGAGCTTAATTGCCGCAAATACTTCAAGTTGCATTCCTATTAAAACGTTTGTGAAAATTACATGTCCTCTTTCGGGGGAAATTCAAATAATAACCAGCCCGACAAAAGGGTTGACATCGGTTTTTGGCTCGTTTGCGGTCTGCGGCTGGTGATTTACGACGACAGTTTGTCATAATGTGGCATCATCGCTGGGTCTTTGCAATGCAACGCAATGCAACTGAAACTGAAACTGACAGTCGTGGCAGGAAAGAAAATCAATTTGTCAATAACAATCAATGCGAATTTAAAGCACCAAAGCGCCCTGCAAAACTGTTAAACTTTTAATTCCATTCCGACAGCGGGGGCCGGCGAATAAATCAAAGTCAGCCAAGGGTCGCGTCGCCCTGTCCCGCTCTGAATTAAAAGTACCAGTCAGCGGAGGAGCAACAAACAAACAAACAATCCGGCGAATGGCCAAACAAACATACAGCATGGCAAAAGTTTTCAATTTCGCTACAGTTGCGGCCGTGATTTAAGTGCCACGACGGCTGCGACACACGCCAACCAGTCGGACATATATCCTATATATATGTGTTCCGATTCGAGTCTCGTTCACGACCCGCAAACAAATGCCTTAAATAAAAAATAACCGACACGACAAAGAGTTCGAGCTATACGATACCGCGTTTGCTTTGTGCACTCCAAAAGTGATTGTATTTTGAAATATTTTTGATCTCTATGACTTGTGTTTGATGCCATTTTGGTTTATTGACAGGTGGGGCTTAAAATATGACTTTTTGAGACATTAAACCAGTGGTATCTAAAGCACAGAAACGAGAATATAAAATAAGCATATCATTTATGTACGTAGAATGTAAACAACAAAACAGTGTGTTCAAATTGAAATTTTGTGGCATATATTGCCTTTTTATTTAATTCAAAGGCTATTTGTTTAAGTTCTTTTGAAAATCCAAATTACTATTTTCTTTGTCAATTGTTTTTATTTACATTTTATATGTTACAAACGCAATTCTAATATGTCAATTTATTGTATTTTAATCATTTAAAAATAGAGTGTCAACAAAGTTCATGGTTTGAGTGTAAACATAATCAATTTCTATCTGTGAAAACAACGAAAAGTTTTATTATTTTTCAGTGAATATAATCATATATATACCCTTCTCCTGTTAAAAAATAGGGTATACAGACCGTGGCAGAAGGAGTCCCATCAATTCCCATTGGCAGCCATAATTTGAGCAATCATTTAGACATAACGTAAATACAAATGCATTTCTCTAAATTGTTTGCTACAATTCGGATTTGAGTGTGTGTGTGTGCATTCAATTGAAATTAAATGCAATTGTTTCTTTATTGCCTATCCAGTGCACCCTGACACTCGCTCACGCCCCAGCCGAGGCCAGTCCAGGCCATCCTGTGAGCCTGTGAGCCAGTCGAGCGTGCGATAAACAATACCACATGCATTTTTAAAAATTGCCTGTATTTGAGATTAACGACATCGGCCGTATTTATAGGCAAAATGTTGATACGCTGCCAGGAACAACACTTGGCCCAGCCACTTCTGTGAGGTCACTCCGGGCGAATGCTTGGATATGCATGGTTTCTGGATCCGCTTGTGTCGGTCGGTGTCTCGCCAACGAAAAAGCACTTCGACAGTGGGCATGTGCACATCAAAAGACTATTAATGAATTTATTGCATGAATAAAAAAATATAAATTTAAATTAAAGACAGAGAGAGAGGGAACCCTCACCTGGGTCTCGATATAACCCAGAATCTGCTACCATTTTTTATCAAAAAAAGTCTTTTCTTTTATGGCTGTGTTATCACATTTTCTGTGACGAATCGAAATGAATATTGAATATTCGATCTCAACTGAAAACTCATACCTCACAAAGGCCGTTGTTTGTGCCAGTTTTGAATGCGAAAATCCACAGTGCCTCTATTTGAATATTTATTTGTTTTTGTCGCGCGCTGCACTCGTTGTGCTGCATAAAAAATAAATCGAAAGAACTAGAGGCGTTGCGGAAAAAGGACGACAAATCGGGGTGGAACATGCTTCATAAATCTTATCCGCGATTGAGCACAGCTACCCGACATCCTTCGAGCGAATTTGTTGTCGATTTTTTGGCCTGCGTCCTCCTTGGCGGTTATTTTTTGGTTGAACTCGTCTGCCTGGGATGCGGGGAAGGCTGCTCCTTTGGTTTGTAGTCCTGCATTGAGTTGGTCTTCACCAGCTGTTGGTATCTGTACGGTCCGTAGCCGGCGAGCGGGTTTGAGCGCTGGCCGAAGGAGATAAAGGACCTTGGTTTTAACGGCTGGCACGCCTGGCTGAAGGAGACAAAGTTCGTTGGCTGGCGCGGCTCACACGGCGGGGACTCCACATCGATGAGGATCGGTTTCAGATTCTTGGACCTGGACGGAGACGTTGAGTCCTCAACGGATCGAATCCCACGCCACGAATCGATCGACATTCTCAGTGCGAGTAGCATGACGACCAGCACCGCCAACAGCAAAACAATACCAATTGTCCAATGGATTAAGCTCGACATGGCCGAGTGGCTGTTGACCTCCAGTTGGAGACGCCCATCTACCAGATTGGCCACCTCCTTGCGTAGTCTGTAACAGTCAAAGGCGGACATGGTACTGACCCAAGTCTTGTACGAAGCGGGCAGCTCGTTTGGCCACCAGTTGTCCCAGAGCGACGCCTCCTCCGCAGTGGGCAACAGGGCGGCGCAGTGGGCGCCCACGGCGATGAGCCATGTCTGGCACTCGAGGCTATCCAGGTTCAGTCTGCAGGCGGGATTCATTCTGGTTTAGAAGGGAAATGTATTTTGTTGTTTTCGGTTTGATTTTTTCACATTTGGCTTTGCCTGCTCATGTATAATGAATTTCCATTTAGTTTGGGCTTATTTTGAGCTCAGGAAACTGGACCTTTTTGTACACCCGACCGCCTGCTGAGCAGCCTGCTCCAAGATGTTACTCAATTAACCATAGTTTTAATTAGGGTCCTTCTGACTTGTAACATATGTTTACTTAAAACGATACAGGTATATTTCTTAAACTAATCATGTTATTGTTTAGTTAATTATTTAGATGCTCTTTAAACAGAACTTTTAGAAAATTATTCAACCCTAAGATACTATTTCAGGTCTATTAATATATTTTGTAGAGTGCAATTTGCAAAAGAATAAGTAAAACAAGGTGAGTTTATAATGTTCAAAAACAAAACTTATTTATTAATTCCTTAATTGAATATCTTTAAAAGCATTATAAATATTTCATGCATCATTCTAGGACTCAGTTTTGGAGTCTCCCCTGCGACCGAGTTTGAGGAACTTGGTCCATTGTATCTTGTATCTCTTGGAGGGCTTGGAACTCTCCTTTCCCAAGCTGGAGGCGGTGGTGCCGTAGGCTATCGCTGATTCAGCCATTTGGGATTCCATCTTGCCTGTTGTAAGTGAAGTTGGGCATCCTTTTCGAGATGATCCCAAGTGTGGATTGTGGTTAAAGTCTGATATCGGATTACAGTTTCTCAAAAGCCGCGATTGAAAGCTAACGACCGAGCCCTCCTCATTAGATCTGTTTGTTAAGTGAACTTTTTTATTTTGGGACTTGGTACTTTTACCGCTCAAAAGTCTTGGTTTGGTCTCTTCCTTTTCCTCTTCCTTTTTAACAACTTTATCCAAGTCTTGGCCAAAGAAACAGCTCCAGGAGATAAGCCAGATCCAGAGACAGATCCCAAAAAGCAAAAGAGTTATCATCATGCAGAGGGCTAGGGGACTAGCCTCGAAATCGGTGTGATTCTCCCCCTCTATGTCACGTTTCATCTGCAGGCATTCCTGGGGCGTGATCATTTTCTGCCCATTTCCCTCACTGATGTAGTCTAATAGCTTGCATTTTTCCATGTCGCTATAAAGTTTGTTTTTCTGTTATTTCAGTTCGTAATTTAGATGGTATCAGAATGAAATAAATTTCAAGGCATTCGTTATATATTCTGTGAAATTGTAGTATTAACCACATTAATTCTATATAATCTTAATGTTACAAAATTTTGTTCAAATGTAATTACTTTAGTTCTGCGATTCTGGAGGAGGTTAAGGAGGAGGAGGAGGAGAAGGAGGAGGAGTCTGACTAGGACTGCTACTCGGTTCAGAGTCTTTGGGATCGTACAAATTATCTGGTAGATCAGAGCCCTCGATATATACTTTTGGTGTGAAATAAGCAGAAAAATCTGTATCATTTCCATCCTTTGGATAATCCCCGTCTTGGTCCGACTTGCTCAATTCCTTCTCGTCGAAAAAGGGTTCCATTATCTCCAAAGGAACGGGAAAGGTGACATTCACACGTGTCTCAGTCGCCAGCGACGAAAGGACTTGGAGATGCCTCAGCTGGAGAAGATAACCTTGAGTCCGGATATTGATGTATCTTTTAGAGGTTACCTGTAGGGTAATATGGTTCTGGGACATGACATCAGAGGCCTCCTTCAGCGCCTTAGAGGCCTTGGCTTCACCCTCGGCAAGGATGATCTTGGCGCGGGCTTCCCGGACTGCCTCCGCCTCGCTGGCCAGGGATCGCTCCATGCTGGCCGGTAGAGAGATGTCCATTCTGTGGAATGCAGGACACCGTCCTGAGTATGGGATCGCATATAGTCTGAGCCTTACATGTCCACCCGTTCCATACGAACTCCCCATCGGTCTGTGATCCCAGCGACCGCTTGCAGGATCTCACGGGAAAGTGCCTGCCTGGACGTCAGCAGGACGTTCAGCGTCTTAGAGCCGACGATGTTGCGCAATGTGACCTTGGCAATCATCAGAGTGGCCTCGCTTACGTTGTCCACTTGGATGATTGAGTCGATGGCGTCATGGATGCAATAGTAAATGACGGCGTTCACGGTGATCGTCACCGAGTCCTTGGTGACGACTTCCTGTGGCCAAACTTTGTGAACATACGTACGCATATCCACCGCCTGGACACTGTCTATGCAAGGTAAGTAAAACACCAGTCCGGGACCTTTGGCGCCCTTGCGGAGGCGACCCAGCCGCAGGATGATCAGGCGGATGTACTCGGGAACGACGATGATACAACAGCACAGCGACAAGGGGAAGAAGAGGACCACAAAGACCCAGCAAATAAACACGGCACACTTCTCGAAGGACGAAGCCTTGTCGTCCTCGGCTGCAGGAGACATGAAGTGATCAGCATTAGGTTTGAGGGAGTGCTTCCTGTTTCCTTACTGGTTTGAATGTAGCGACTTGGTGGCGGCTTTCGGGCGTTTTCGTTATCATTTGAGGAAAGTGGAATGGGATGAGCTCCTTGGTCTTCTTTCGTTGATTCCTCTGGCTTGCCTTCAATCCGATTGCTCATAACGAACAAAAATTGTAATTACTTGAACCTAACACTGTGTGTGATGTTTGTAATATAATTTTTGTTTAAATGATAATCAAGCAAGAGCATTCACTGTCATTAGTTTAATCATTCACACCCATGCACGCCGCAGGGAGAAGGGAAATAGATTCATCAGCAACCCAGGTCAACATCTAGGAGACTTTCTCCAAATATTTCTTAACTGCAAAGGGTTGAAATCGGAGCAAGAAATATCTTTAGAGTATCTATGGATGAGATACGTCCTCATCTTCATCTAAATCCATGCCTGGCCTCATAACTCGATAGAAGTTACAAATAATTTGCTAAGGGATATTCAGGGGAATTATGTATTTTATTGAAGTTAATTTCAAATACATTTTCCTGCCTGCTGTCCGAAGTTAAGCCACACAAACCACTTTGAGCTAACATCAGGCAGCAGTCTTGATGCTTTCAAATTTAATCATTTGCATATTCTGGCAGCGTGGAGTAACTGGAAAACTTAAATTTTATTTGGAATTGCATTTTTCATGCAAGTTTGCTGAATGGCAAAGTTTTTTCGGCAGCTAGAAAAATAAGGAAAAAATACAGGAAAAATAAGCGGAATGGTCAAAAATTGGGCGAGAGAGTCCATTCCCAAACAGGAATTGGGGGAAAATGAAATAGAAGGGAAAACTTTATCGCAGAGCGAAGCTGACAAAAGTTCAGGGATCCAAAGAAGTTGTAGAACTTTTGTTTTCTCGCCTACTCTGCCTTTATTTTTTGTTGTCTTTTTATTTTCTCTCTTTTTTTTATGAAGCGACAAACAAATGGCAACTGACTGACCAGGCCATGGAGCGGGTGTCGGAGCGGGGTAATAACTTGGAAATGACTTTTGTTGCTTCCTTGTGGCAGTCTGCAAGTTGGCACTGCCTCCTTTTTTCCTCCGTGACCACATGTGCCGGCCAGAAAGAAAGTTTTCCCTGGGTGGGCTGCCCGGATTCATGGCCCGGTCGCCATCATAAAGTAATTTATGTGATTTGCCCATTCTTCTGCTGACCCGACCCCAGAAACCGCCCCTCTCAACTCAACTCCTGCCGCCATTTATATCTGATTGCAAGTGCAGGGACATATGGCCGGACTACAGTCCGAGTCCAGCCAATTATCCTGGCGCGTCACATAGAAAATTACTCTATTATATTTCGCTCAGATGACGGATAAAGTTATTAGTCCCCAAGGCAAGGGGCGACGCGACTCCTGGCACAGCGAACTTCGAGCTGCGAGCTGCGAACTGCGAAACAAAGAGCAAATGAATGTCCTGACCCGCTCTGATAAACTAATCCATCATTGTCAGTTGTCAGGACAGACGATGGAAGCTCCCATATGGGTTGGGACCATTGAGAAAGATAACCTGCAGTCTGCACCAGGAAACAATGCACTGGGAACCCTTCTCCCTGGAGCTCCAGAGGCCACCTGTTGTCCCTCGTCCAACTTAATGGCATTTTCATGCTGACTCAGGAGCTGATGCCAAGCCAATTGCCTCAATCATCGGTGATTGCTGCTGGACGATAAGTGTTGAGCCTGTCAATTCAGCGTGGATGGATTGAACAATGGATGGGAGGGGCTATAAAAACAGTAAGGTCTATATCTTCCAGTGAGTCGAAAATGCAAGGCTTTAAACTACATACTACTAATGTGTTAGTTGTTTTCTTCTAGTGATAAATCCATTAACTCCTTTTGAAATATCTTTTAATTATTAAATCTGGTTTAATTCACAAATCTAGCATTCTCTTATTATGTCAACTTTAAGGTTTATTGATTTAAAACAGGAAAATTATAGGTTATTTCAAGAAATCCACATTTAAATAAATTTTCAAGGGGCTTAAATACATTATATTTTCTACAGCTCACCGAATTCCTCCAAGTTGGCCGTGAAAACGGCTTCCAATTTAAGCCAAAAATGTCTCAACAAATATTTATATATTAAAAACTTTTACAACCCAAAACATTGCACCAAATTTTAAGTAGTTGAATATTTTTTTAACAAAATTTTTAAGTAATTTTACCTTGTGGACTTTTTTATTTTGAATAAATGGTTGGAGAAATGCGTGGCAGGACAGCTCCTGTGGGAGCCGCATGGTTCACCAACCTCTCTGATCTACAGAGACAGGCTATTGAAAGCCTCAGCTTTGCAATCCGGGACGACGAAGCGCAGGGGACTACGTACCGCACGAGGGTCTGCTTGAGCCAGCTGGGCGTTACGCCGATGGTGAAGAAGCGAATGCTCCGCAAGCTGATCATAGCCGCCCGTCGCAGCGACCTGGCCTTACTCTACTTCCTGCTGGAGGCCTGTTACAAGGCCGCCGGCTTTGAGTACAGCGAACGCATCCTTATGTCGGCCATCACCTACCTGGACCTGGAAATGACAATGCGCGAGTTGGACCGTATCCTGCCGCCGGGCGTGGAGCGGCTTAAGCCCAAGATTCCCACTCGGCCTGCATCGTCGGTGGTTGCGAAACAATTTATCTGTTCGCGTCCCCCGTCCCTCGTCCCTAAACGGCCCTCTAAGCCGAAGCCCGTCCGCTCCCCCTACTTCATGCCGCTGCCGAAGCCGAAAGTACGTCCGCCCAACAGCTCAGTTTGCGGACCGCCCCGCCTCGTTGTCACCTTTCCCTTCTGGCCGGCGGGGCAGCGACCCAACTACAATGTGAACGAGGAGAGCCGCTGGTTCGCCCACTACAAGTTCCAGCCGGTGAAGCGAATGCTCTTCAATGTGCTGGGCGAGATCATGACCGAGTACTGGACCCAGGTGGGTGCACCAGATGTCGACGGGGCGGCTCCCTTGTGTGAGTTTCACAAGGAGGCGCGGCGCCAGGAGCAGCTAGTCAAGGACGCGGCCCTGGTAAAAGCTCATAAGCTCTGCCTATCGCTGGTGGACACGACGACGCGCGAAGATGAGGCCGTGAAGAAACGCGTTGTGGCGCAGCTGGACAAGGCTATCGAGAATTGCACCTTGCGGTGGCAGCGGATGCGTCAGCGCCACCTCACTGACGTGATGCTTCTGGAGGACCACGATCAGATGTGTGCCATGGGCACGGTGCCCACCGCCACTAAGCCGAACAAGATGAAGTGCTTGTACCATGAGGAGGATCTCGCGCAGCTACATGCGGCGCCTACGCAGGACGTTCAAGTGATCACCGGCCAAAACAGCATCGGTCAACTGAGCAATGTGCGGATCTCGGATCCAAACGACGACATTCCCTGCCCGAAAGTGCCGACTGAGGGGAAGCTGACCAGGTGCCCGCCCAGGATTACAGGCCGCAAGAAGCCATCGGACTATGTGACCTTGACGGGCAAGAAGTGCCCTTCCTCGAGGAAGGGACGCTTTTTTGAGGGGCCTCGAGAGAACAGTCCCTTCGTGTACCACTACCACGAGATCCCGCCAAAGGAGGAATATCTCGCACCCAGGGACATAATCCGTCGGCAGATCATCAGGTCGCTGAGGGAGTCGGCAGACTTATCCAGTGAAGATGGCTACAACTCACGGATGCGGCCGCGGGAGCAGGTAGTGGCCGCTATCGTCAAGTGTGCGGAAGGTATGTGGTTCGGCTCTCTGGAGGCCTACCAGAGAAGTCAAAAGTCTTCCAAGTCGTCCAATTTGGACAAGACTAGCTCCAGCCCGACTCCATGCCCGGGCTGCAAAAAGCTGACCGGCCTGGAGTGGACCGAGGAAATAGAGCGCTTTGACCCGGACAATCTCCAGCAGATGAACCGCCTGCTCCGGGACGGATTTGCCTTGCTGCGCCGGGATCCGCGGTGCGTCTTTGCCGCCTTTCCCGACGCCCACAAGTCAGCCGTGATGCTGGAGTGGGTCAAGAGGCGGTACGGCAAGACATACAGCCGTAAGGAAATCAGTCTGGTGGTAATACGTAGTTTGCCCTTCTTCGATAACGTGAAAAACCATATTGAAGATGTACCCAATGTCAAAACTCAGGACTTGGCCAACAAAGACCTAACCTACGCGCAACATGCGCTCGGTACGAAGCTGGCCAAGCAGATAAAGGCCAACTATAAAGGAGCGCTGAATGACAAGGTCCTTGACGTGGTTCGCAACTGTTGGACTGCCATGCATCCGCACCTGCTCACGGGCAACTCCATGCTGAACAGCTTCTTTGCCTATCTGCCCGTTCGCTACGCGGACATGATGCGATAGTATAGGTTCCTAGTCCATGGACTAGGGGAAGCTAATTGTTTTATACAAATTGTGCTGTTTATAAATTTGTAGTATTGGTCCTTTTTACAAAAACCCGTAAAAAAATTGAATTTACACTATTAAATATTCAGTTAATAAATTAATTTGAATTTGTTGCTCTTTCAACAAGACATGTGC
Organism: Drosophila punjabiensis; assembly: GCA_008042585.1. Lineage (NCBI taxonomy): Eukaryota > Metazoa > Arthropoda > Insecta > Diptera > Drosophilidae > Drosophila > Drosophila punjabiensis. Next base: position 59,513 of record VNJR01001821.1, read on the forward strand.
CAGTTAGCAAAACAAGTAAATTGAAAACGAAATTATGAATACCACCTACGCTTCGGCCAGCTTTTAATTATTTGTCCTCCACAGCCACTTCCCTAGCATTGGTTTAGTTTATAGATAAAATACAGAAAAACATAGAAAATAAAACCATATTTAGATTTTAATTAATTGAATTCAAAGATGCATGTCAGAGAATTCCAAATCTATTCATGCAATTTTCGAGGTCAACGAGCTGTAAAATATTCATTTGTAAAAAGGGGAAGGATTTTTCCAGAGGTGGAGAAATCTTTATTGGTTGTGCATTAGAGTATTTAACATGAAAATACTTATACGTTATACATTATGAGTGCTCTTTTATTGAACACAAAAGAAAACAATTTCCAAGAAATAATGCATTTACCAAAGGTTATTAACTTAAGTTCAGGTAGTTTAATAGAAAAATAGGAAATTTAATTAATGAGCGACATAGAAATAAATGGATGGCGTGCCGTGGCGCTGGCTGACATGGCATTGCATGGCATGTCCTGCTGGATCCTGGATCGCCGCAAAATTCATTGAAATTACCGAGCGTGAAATGAGCAGCTGTCACAGCGGCACAAAGGAGACACACTGAACGAGGCGACTCAGACGAGTCCCGTCCGACATGCAAAGCCAACGAATCCGACAAAGAACGGAGACACACGGATCCGGTTCCAATTTCCACACTAAAAATATTTTGGAGGTAAAATTTTAGACTTCTGTTTTATATTTATTTTATAATAAAAATTCTAAATATATATTTAGAAACCAAAATTTAAATTATTTATCGAATTTTGACCTTAAAATATTGTTTACTTTTATTAGTCTTTCTCTTTGATTTCAGCAAAGAGCGATTTTTATCGGAAAGTTCCCGAGAGGAAACCCAGAACAACCTGATATTCTGGGACAATAAGTCGAGGAGACGGAGAGCTGTGTGCAAGCCAGACAGACTGCGAATAGCAATTTGAAATTTCATTAAATTTGTCTTTCTGCACACGCTCTCCTTTGCCACTTTCGGTTTCTTTTTCGCAGCCATTGTTCGGCGACGGGGCCAGTGGATGTGGATGGCGCGAAAACAAAAACGCGCCATGGAAATCAGCACAGATGACTTGGCAGCGCCTGGATCCTGTTGAAACAGTTGCGACCACCGAAAGTTTCGAATAAATTCAATCAGGTCCAAACAATTTTGGCCCGCAGTTTAGGCCATAAATTAATGGGTGAGTGCGAAATGCAGGGAACGGGAGCTGTTAATTCCCGCAATCAGCAGCGGCATTGTTGGCCCCGGCATAAATCTGGACAAGCGATAAGTCCATGTCAGGTCGAGCATACATACATAAGTATGGCCCAAGCCGGAAATGTCCGCAGTCTGGATGTCCGCAGTCCGGATAGGAGCCGGAGCAACAAGCGACTGAAAGATAAAATCCCTTTTCTTTTTTGCGTTCCTCGTGCGGATTTGTGCGCTCGCTAAAGTGCAGGAAAGTACAAATGCCGTGACATCCAGACATCGGTGCTGGTGGAAATGGGAGTGGAAATGGCACAGGGATGGGTCTGGGAAATACGTAAATTTGCCAAGTGAGTAAAAAAGTGAAAATGTGTTGGCATTAACAATGCCAAAGCTGAGCTTAGATAAAACGTGAATGCAAAGAGGATAAGGGCGGAAGGACGAAGGCATGGGAGCAAGGGAAAGGAGCAGAGAAAGGAGCTAAAGTAAGCTGAGCTGGAGCCATATAGGTGACCACTCAGTTCACACACCCCTGTCGTGGGTGTAAAAGCATTCAGTCAATACCTGAGTACATTCAGTCTCAACCAGTCGCCGGCTAAAGGGAATGTGAACGGAGTATGAATGTGAGCACAAGTAACTTATTTATAAAGTATAATAATCTGTGACCATTATAATAGTTATCATTATTTGACAAAAGCTTCAGTTGTTGATATTTAAGCTGTCATTGGAAATGCTAACCATATGCTGTGCAAGAAGCTCAGCCGAAGGACAACAGATGAGGACTGCAGTCAGTGCACTTTCTCGTGGCTTTTACTTTCGCGTTGTCCTGTTGGCAAATGGCTCCTGCGGGGATTTTCTGCAACTTCTATCTCAACTCACCCTTCGAAGTACGCCCATGTGCCTGTGAGTAATGCTCCCCGACCATGCCAAGACCCAACTTCTTAGACATGTGTCGCTCGTTGTTCGGCACAATGTTCTGCGTTGTCAGCAAAGTCCTGGCCTTGACTTAATTTATGCTCCGCAGAAGGTTGCCGATAAGCATAAACATGTGTTGGGCGCTCAACTGAGGCGTATAAATGTCTTGCTAATGACACTCAGCCCACTCAGCCCACAGCGAAACACTCGCACAAGAAAGTCCAATTGTTATTTAAATTGCGTGTTGACTTTGCTTAAAGTCAAACATTCGAACGGATTCCGGGAAGGGCTAGCAATTTATGCGATACGGATGCGGATACGGATAGGGATCTGGGGGATTCCGCCGCACACAAGGGGACTCCAGCTCGGGCTCAGGCTCGGTTCTCGGGGCTCGGTTCTCGCAGACAATCGACAGTGAAAACTCAGCCAGAAAACCACTAACGAGCACATTTACCCTGCATTTTTTGGACCACTTTTTTGTGTGTTCCTGTTTCGCCTATTTCCATTCATGTCTTCCACTTCATTCATTCTTGTGTTTCTGGGCGCTCTCCATTTCAGTCTTTTTGGCTTTTGGTTTTCGGTGTTTCTGCGGTCACACACTCCGAATGCATTACCAGCTGCATGTGGCTAAGTGGAAGGGGAAGAGCAAGTGGAAGTGGAAGTGGAAGTGGAAGTGGCAGTGGAAGGGCTTCCGAATGAGCACGAGGGCGGTGGCCAGTGAATATGGGTTCAAAGACCCTCTTATTTATCCCAGTTTTGGTTTTTTCCACAGCTTTGCTCTGGCTGTATTTCGGAAATGTAAATAAAGTAAATAAACAAGTGTAAAAATAAAGCTTTCAATGTTTTTAAAGAGCTGCAGGCTTAAATTAAAATCATAGTTGACCCGTTAAGAGGTTTTGGTTATATAAACAGTTTTTCCATTTTAAAAAGTTATTGAAAAATTAATTACTCATGCATTTTGTGCGACATATTGGCCACAAAGTGTATTGAAGCTTCGTTCCACTAATGCAAACTTCACCACGAACTGTCCGTCCCCTAATTTTTGGCCTAGTTATTGCCATCCGCGGCTGCTGCTGCTGCTCCTGTTGGTCGTAACTCCATTTGGCACTCGTTTCATTAGCGTGTGGCCAGACTGAGGCCACTTGCAGTCTGACCAGTCGACAGCCGCCAAAAGCCGGGCTGAAAGCAGTCAATTTGCTTGCTTAAAGCGCACGGAGCTCACTCGGACTCGAAACTAATGCCGTTCTCTCATTATTTTGGCATTTTTGGTGCGGAAAAAGTTTTCAATAAAATCGAAAATTTGTTTTTTCTTTTAATTAGATTTTTCCGAGCGAAATCGTTAAATCGTATTTCATGTTAATTTGAAAATTTCCCAGCATCACCGAGCCCAGGGCCCGGCAAACTGTCGATGGGAATAAAATAAACCAATTTCCTCATCGCCGCATTGCCGAAGGCTTCCGGTTCGGAGGGGAGCTGGGTCCGGGCGGTGGGAGGATGACCGCAGACGCGGATGTGTGTGTGTGCCGAAATTTGGCATGAAAATGAAAATGAAAACGGAAACGAAAACTTTTGCTGCTGCCGCCGCCCCAAACCCTTGGCGCGACCCAAACCAAAAGTTGTGTAAATGTGCGGGATTTGACTCGGGAAAGCATAAATTTCAATACGGCCAAAATGTCACGCTTCCGCACCCCGAAAGCCAACCAGAGAGCCGAAAACCAGGCTGGCAAATTGAAATAGAAACAATTTGGAGCGGTTTTCGGGCCCTGCACTGGCTCGGTCCCGACTATTTGCCGGTGCGCGTTTTAACCCAATTTTTGGTGCTCGCCCAGCCACGTGGCTTTTAATTGAGCTCCGACCGTCAGTCACATCTAATTATAATTGCCCACGATGGGTGTTCCTCCGTTCATTCACTCCTCCACACCTCTGCTGATCCACTCCCTCCCTGCTTCCAATGGTCTTCTTTCGGCCAAGGTAATATTTCAATGTTATCGTGCCAGTCATCGTCACGTTCACGCCGCCAGGTATTATCATCGGAAGATGCCTTCTCGCCCGGCAGCCACCCTTCCTGTTCCTGTTCCTGTTCCTGCTCCTGCTACCCGTCCGCATCCGCATCCTGTTCCGACCACTTTCTCCACTTGGGCTTTCCCTGTCGCCTCCGGAGGCCACACAAAGGCCACGGCAAGGAGCCGCCGACTGGCTTTTGTAACTGAAATTAGGAGCTCTTCGTGTTGGGTTCATTTTTCCATGTCAGATTTTGACACTTCTGACGCGGTTGGCCTGGCCTAGGGTACAGTGCGTTTCGCAGCCATATGTCTTATTGCAAAATGCAATTTATTATTATTTTTATATACATACCTGTATAGGCATTTTAAATCATAGTAATCTGGTAATTTGTTAGTTTAATTAAGTAGATGCGGAGACTAGAGTGCGGGATGTAGAAGAGGAAAGATCCGTAACGCCAGATGATACCAGATCTTTGATAGTATTTTATAGTATTGTATTAAGAAAAACCATTTCTACAACTGAGACCAAATCGCATTTCCTTCACCTTTTGATCCCTCATCGTGCATTCAGACCTTTTCCCTTTTTCCCCATTTCCTGAATATTCGCTGGAAAAAAGCGGTTTGCTTATAAGCAGAGTAATGTGCACTTTTGGGGTTTTTGCGGGTTGACAGTGAATGGGCTGCAGTTGAGCTTTTCTCGTTGGAAAAGGGAAATTTATGAGTACTTGCGGGCAATGTGCATTCCCCTGCAAACCTCCCTTCTATTCACATTCACATTTCCCAGAATCTCACTTGCTTGCATGAAAATAAATGAGAAAATTCATGGGAGTGAATATTTTTGTTTGAGAGTCTTTTGTTATTTTATCAAAAAGAAATATACTTTGATGGAAAATTTATGTTACAAACATCACATATATTTTTAGGTTAATAGTTTCAAATAATTATACACTTTATTGTTATGAGCAATCCGAACGAAGGTAAGCCACAAGCCGACCCAGCACCATCGAGGGCACCGCCAACGGAAGGCGAAGGAGCTTCCACATTCCGACGACCTTCAAATGACACAGGAGACTCCCGGAAACAGCCACCAAGTCGCTACATTCAGACCTGTAAGGAAAGCGGATACTTTCCCTCAAACTTAATGCTGATCAGTATATTTCTCCTGCAGCCGAGGATGACAAGTCTTCGTCCTTCGAGAAGTGTGCCGTATTTATTTGCTGGGTCTTTGTGGTGCTCTTCTTCCCCTTGTCGCTGTGCTGTTGTATCATCGTCGTTCCCGAGTACATCCGCCTGATCATCCTGCGGCTGGGTCGCCTCCGCAAGGGCGCCAAGGGTCCCGGACTGGTGTTTCATCTACCGTGCATAGACGGAGTCCAGGCGGTGGATATGCGTACATATGTTCACAAAGTTTGGCCACAGGACGTGCTCACCAAGGACTCGGTGACGATCACCGTGAACGCCGTTATTTACTATTGCATCCATGACGCCATCGACTCGATCATCCAAGTGGACAATGTAAACGAGGCCACTCTGATGATTGCCAAGGTCACATTGCGCAACATCGTCGGCTCCAAGACGCTCAACATCCTGTTGACCTCCAGGCAGGCACTTTCCCGTGAAATCCTGCAAGCGGTCGCTGGGATCACAGGCCGATGGGGAGTACGTATGGAGCGGGTGGACTTGTAAGCATCCCTATGGCATAATAGTAACAATCATTATTAAATTGAGTGGGGATCCTCTGTAGAATGGATATTATATTGCCGTCCAGCATGGAGCGATCCCTGGCCAGCGAGGCGGAGGCAGTGAGGGAAGCTCGTGCCAAGATCATTTTGGCAGAGGGAGAGCTTAAGGCATCTAAGGCACTGAAGGAGGCCTCCGATGTGATGGCCCAGAACAAGATCACTCTACAGGTAAACTCTAGAGGACTTACACAGAATTCTGCACTCATTATCCTGTGACTTAGCTGAGGCATCTGCAGATCCTCTCCTCGATCGCCACGGAGCGAAAGGTCAGGATTATTTATCCCATACCCCTGGAGATAATGGAGCCTTTCATGAATACTAAGGGGTCTCGAAGGGCCAATGCACCTGGTGGAGGCGGCAGTGGTGGTGGGGGCAATATCCTCTCAAATTTCTTCATTGGCGGTAAGGACAAGACCAAGCCTAGCGGTACGGATGTTGTAGAGCCAAAAGGGCTAGACGAGCCAGGCTCTTCAAAGGCTGTAAAACCAGGACCTGATTCCACTGCTGCAACCAATCTAAGGTCCTCATGTAAGTATTTTCGGGCAATTGTTTGTATTTTTTGTATTGTTTGAGTTATTCTTACTTTTATTTAGTTGTCGCTGTAGATATGGATCGAATTCAGAGAAGTCCTTTGCGTATGCCATAAACTTATTTCTTACAGAAAAATCCCTTAAGAATTTCTCTCAGATTTAATGCAAAGGGACGACGGCGCCGAGACGAGCACACCACGGGTGCCGGCAGGTGAAGGATACCGAGAGATGTGGGGAGTGATTGGGGGCATCAACACACTCTAACCACTGCCAGCCAGAATTTCAGGTCCAGTGGGGAGCCTGACGTTTATGGACCTGCAATCTTATCGGGACTTCCTGCGAGTTCGCTGGCAATCAGCCGGCGGCTGGCAGTATCCTGGCAGCAGGACAATGGGACGTGGCAAGGCCAAGCGTGAAATGAGCAACAGTCACGTCAGCCGATGGGCCACGAACTTGATTGAGGGCATTATCCTTGCTATTCACTCACCGGAGCGACATTGACACTGCCACTGAATGAGCTCCGAGCGGTTTTTTGTGACGTGATAAAAAATAGATGAATACGTGGTATTTTTCATTCGCGCCGCCTGATGACGTCCCGGGTGGCAATTTATCACTTTTAATAAATTGGCAGTTTTCGAGTCGATACTTCAATGACGGTGTAAAATATGGCTAATCCTCTATCTGGAAAATGCGCTTGAATATGGAATGCGGCCTCGGCCCAGAAATTCGTGGCACGTTTAAGGTTCCTGTCGACATTCCTGAAAGGATAATTGAATTCAAAATTAGAAATTCCAAAGTCCCCAGAAGTACAAAGGCAATTGTCGAGCGCTTACCAATTAAATCACAATTACCGCAGACAGCAAAAATGTACTCAAAAGTCACTCAACATTTCTGGGCTTAACATTATGAATTGGCTCAACTTTGCACATTTATTATTTAATTTGCAAAAGGCAAAAAGTTGCTACAAAGTGGGCTGGACGTGCCAGGGCGTGGCGGGGTGTGGCAGGGTGTTAATGCACTTCACCGTACGGCTGTGCACGTGTTGGATCTGCGCCCCGTAAATTAGCAACGGAAGTTTTTGAGCTAATGTGCAAGAAATGGTGAAGAAATCAAAGGAAGAGCCAGACCTGCTCACCCAACAAAGGTGTGGGCTTTAAAATAGCAGCAAATATTTAATGTTAGAAAATTTGAATAACTGGATATTCAGTCATTTTAGTATACCTGCCCTTCATATACCTATTTACGATTTTACGTAAAATAGAACGCACTCCTTGCTTGTTGTTCTTTTATTGTAGACTATAAGTTACACGTTGTCAGGTAGTCGTTTAGTTAGGAATTTAACGTTTGGATTACGTTCACTCCCGTACTTGGCTTGTGAGTAATTAAAGAACCAGATATTCCGTCATTTTGGTAGACGTCAGTATGTTCTCAATGTATTCAGTAACATTTAACTTAATATAAAACGAACTTATCTCTTATTGTTTATTCAGGAGTTGAGTATTAGTTTACAGTTTAAAATTTTGATATTGAAGCTGGCACATGTGGTGTGTGAGTAATTGGACTACCGGAAATTCAGCCATCTTAGTAAGTGTTCTTCATGTAATATAATACTCCCTTATCTTTCATTATTCTTCTAATTTAAACTATAATTTACAAGTATTCAAGTAGGCGTTTAGTTTGTACTTCAAAGTTTGGGCAACATGTGAGCTGGCACACGTGGCGTATGAGTAATTGAACTGCCTGATATTCAACCATTTTGAAATATTTTTAATATATGATATGATGTGATATATATTAAATGTAATATGATATAAAACGAACTTCTCGCTAGTTGTTCTCCTATTATAATTTCTAATTTTCAAGCAGTCAGACAGGCGTTTAGTTTGGAATTTACCCTTTGAATAACATTTGAGCTGGCTCACGTGGCGTATGAGTAATTAGCATTCGCTGCTCTGAGGCACTTTACCACAATAAAAAGCTGAAATAGCTCTTGGGGCTAGACACAAAGTTAAATACAATAAATCCGATATTAACCAGCTTCAGGTTTAGCTAGTTTAGAAAGTAAATAGGGCCAGTCCTGGCATATATATGTATATGCTATGAAATTATGCACACTTGTGGGCAAAAAAGTACACTGAACTAAGGAAAGTTTTTGATGTTAGCTTCAGGGTCCTTGACTCCAGACCTTTGGCTGGCTTTTGCCTTTTTCTGGCACATCGTTAGCGCGACTTTTGTCGGGTGTGTGGGTGGGCTTCAGGCGCTACTTTGTCCCTGTTTGTGTTTGTTCTGTGGGCGAGCGTGCGTAAGTTTGGCTGCGTGCTCATTGCTCGCTTACGGTGCGTGTTCGAGCACACTCGCTCACACACACACTCCCACACAGAGCCACCTGGGCCCACCTGTTCGGCGTACGTGTTTATCCAGCAAGGCTGACTGCAAGTGTGTGCGCTTGAGTCTGCAACTGCTGTTTGCCCGCTGCAGCAATGCAAATTCTGATTTGATTTATGCAAATGGTACATGCAGAAGCGGGAGTGGGAGTGGGAGCGGTAGCTCCTAGCTGGAGCTGGAGCAGCTTGCCTGCTCCTGGCAGCCAGTGTTTGCTTTTGCCACTCGCGCCAAGTGGCCAGCAGCAGCAGCAGCAGCAGCAGCAGCCAAATAAGCAATCTTCCATGTGTGGCTCTGGGTGGGTGCAGTCGGAGCACAAAGGTCCCATTCCTCCCGGGGGAGAGATTCTTTAATTCGCATTTAAACAAAACGCTGACAAATGCCGCTGGATTTGGCATGTTTGGCTTCTCTTGCTGCTGGCTTGCACTTGACATTTGCTCATTTCAGTTGACCATTCTCCCATGTCAACCCCAGCCCCTTGTCGTACACTGAAAACCTGAAAAAATGAAGTGAATGTAAGCAATGCTTTTTCTGCTCAGAAACCTGAAATGGACACACTATTTTCTGAACTTTCTTCACGAAAAAAAAGAATGAATTTTCTCCCTTGATTTAAACTATAACCACGTTCACCGAGAATCAAATGGAAATTTAGAGTGGCTGTTTCTTTGCCTGTAACTCCACTGGTCTCGCAATCATCCGGACTCGCTCCGGTTGACATATGTGACACTGTGACCGTAAATGTTCTGCCATCTGTTAACCCGGAGACAGACCCGGGCCCCGGAGATGGGGCTGGCGGGGATCGGGAGCTGGGTACCAGGGGTTTCAGCTGTCACTCAGATCCCTATGCTTTGGTTTAAGCATTTCCTCCTTTTTTAGCTTATCCCACTGTGACCTCAGGGACGGGATTTTGCTTTTTGGGGATTTTATTGACTTGGCGAAGGAGCGGGAAATGCGCCTTTTTCTCTCTCTCTCTCTCTATCGGTTTCTCTGTCTTTCTGGCTACTTTTTCGCTTTCATGTTTGTCATTGTCAATCTCATTTATCGACATCCGTTTAATGTCCAGCAATTTGAATGGGGCAGACCTGTGTGCCTTTCAGTGCCTTACTTTATCATTCGCATTCTGGTTCAAGGTTGGATCCGATTTTCGGGAGCCCTTCATCGGAGGTTGTCTTACATCCGTTTAGGTTTAGTTAGCAGCCAGATTGATGACTTTTATCGAAGAACATAGAAGGGGATTTCGATTTAGGGAGGGAATCCCTCATATTTGATCAGGCGGCAGCATTGTTATTTGGTCAAAAAAATGGATAAGTTTATACTTTCAAGGCAATAAAGTGCAGTTTTATATATTTAACAAGGCTAAAGATATATTTACATTACCTTCAAGTTATCAACTAAGAGAAACAAAGGAATTCCCCAAGTAAACCACGCAGCTTAGTATTCACGACAAGCCTCCAACAGAGGCTTCAGCCTTAAGAAAACTTCAAGTGCCGCCCTGCAGAAGGTGTCTGCCGGCAAACAATCCACCTGGTAGATAGGGCCTCCAATTGGCAGTGGGAATGAATTTCCCTGAACCTGCCGAACAAAAACATTCTCGGCTAAACAAGCTGTAAGCTGCCTGGTAATTGAAGCTTCATTGTTTGGCACATGTCCAAAGGAGGCTCCAATCCTGGCATTGCACATTCCCTGCCACACAAGAGGAGGCGGTGGAAGGTGGAACAATTGTGTAGGCAAACAATGGGCAACCGCAGGAGAATCCCGCCGAGTGGAGATTGAGGAAGGGACTGACTTGGTCTTGTGAAAATTAACAAGACATTTATGCGGGGACACACACAAAGGTGCGCCGACGTCGACAATCGTATCCGCATCTGGCTGACACACGACTGTTTTGGCATAAATTAGCTGGGACAGGAATGTGGAGCACAGAGCGAGGTAGGACACCCTCCAAGGAACCTGAACACATGTCCTTCGGTTGTCAAACAGGCAGAAAGAAATAACTTGCAAACACTTCCCGGACAAACCCGGACAAACCCCTTGGCCAGGAGCTGAAATGCGAAGCAAGCAGGGAAACCGAAATGCAAATTGCGTGTCGCAAAGTTGGCAGTCATAACTAACTCGGCGAAGACGGCGACTGAAATTTGTTTGCCAACAACGGGAAGCTGGAACTCCAGCCCTTAATGAGCACAGGGGCTGTGGGGATGCGTCCCATCTCGGGATTGTAAGGTAATGTTGGCTGAAAACTTTCCATCAAGTGCCTGGCGGAGTGCTCTTCCCCGTACCTTCCACTCCCAGTCACGCCGAAATTGTCAACAGCCGAGAATTTGGCGTGAGTTCCTGTGGGAAAAGAGAAAACCAGCGCGAGAAAAGGGGCCAGCTCCGTGGGAACTTCAGTTTCATTAACTAAGTGCTCCATACCAATTAAGTTTTGTGCATTTTGGAATAATATAAATTAATTAGAATATGCTAATGAGGCTAGTCTCCGCCCGTCATTACCGTGCATGGCCAACTGGGCCGAGCTCGCCTCGCTGCGAGTCAATTGACTTGAATAAATTAGCGCCAGCGGATGCAGGCTCAGAGCCGGGACAGTTGGCTTTAACCGTCTCTTGGTCTATTGACCCGGTCTTCATTTTCCATTCTCCCTTTCAAGGATGGTTTTCTATTCAAGTGCTCTGTACAAATATAGGCAGTTTAAGTCAGAGGCTGCCCACTCTAGGCAAATAAATGTCAAGAGTCTAGACAGTACATAGGCCACCCAAGGAGACAGCAAAGTAAAGATTTGATCAAATTTAATGATTACTTAGCACTTTAAATATACGAAACGAAAAGCCCTCCAGGTACTCATCAATCATGGTGAAGCCTTCAAGCGATTTAGTAATTTGCTTCCATAAATCCGGTAAATCAGTGTTCAACCTGCCAGTCTCTGGCTCACCTAGTCGATGTCATTAGCTTTAAACTCCCGGGGACTACAAAGCACATTTGCTTCAATATATCTGTTAAGTTGTCAGCACATCCTTCAGTATCCTGAAGCACGCCACGTGTTTGAAGTCCCCGGTGAGCAGGGACGATCTGGCACTGACTGCAACTCCCATTCGTTTGCATCGAATGTCTCACTAAAGACATCGTTTCGTTGTGGAAATGTGAAGATAAAGTCATTCAGACCCGAAAATGGCAACGACTATTGCATAAATTCGGGGCCCGAGAGGCACTGGGCCACGTCGTATTCTAATTCGATGATGGCAGCACACGCAGACAGGCATTCGACCTGGCCGGAGCCCAACCTCCTCCGCCTCGTCTGGCCGGGATTGTCTGCGCAGCTGTCTGGAACAGTGCACTCTCTCATTGGCAATGGCAAACGGGCTCTGGCCTGAAATTGGCAGGAAGGAAGGAAGGTGGCCAGCCAGTCTGTCAGTCAGTCAGTCAGCCAGGCAGCCAGGATCCATTCGGATTCCGACCAGGCCAAGCGGCAGGCGTCAATAAAGCCAACTTCACGTCGAGGTTCTCCGCTTCTGGCTGCAATCGCATTAAACCATTTTCGGGGACAGCCAGACAAATTGTCGTCTGTATTTTTCTTTCCTTCGAAGATATTGATTTGTCTGCAACACGAAATTTCCTTAGAAATGGGCAAATGGCAAATAAAATTCGCAGTCCGAAATCCAGTTGTTAGCCAAGGGAAAATCAATTAAGTAATAAATGAAAATTCAACTGAAATCGCTCCATTGCCATTTATCAAAAGCTTGTTATGACTGCGAGTCCTTCAGCTGTCGCGAACCAGCTCCCGTCTCTTGGCCCACAAAACTTAATTGTGTTTAAATAATTATCACAATTAAATCCTTGTTGGCACATGACTGCACTTCATCTCTCTTGTTTGTCGGTCGACCAAGTAGTTTCCACTTGTCGCCCTCCCAGATCTCCTGACCAGACTCTCTGCCTCATCTTCGGTCTAATCAGACAAATTGATCAGAAATCAGCACCTGCTTGGGGGCCCATTTGGGAAGTGTTGAGTGGAGTTGACATCAGTCTCAATTAGGGCCAGTGAATCCGTAATTATCCGTAATGGAGCAAAATTAATTTCTTATCGGAACATTACGGCAATATGGCCTCATCTTGCTCGACACAATTAAGGTCCGCAATTTAATTGCAAACAACACCCCGCCGCCATCGCATTCTACGAGCTATAAAATTTGTAATTGTTGCGAATCATGAATTTGAATTTGTTGTAAATCAGAAATTTAACTCCGAGAAAAGGCAATTAAGGAACAGAAATTGGTCAAAATAATTTTGGTTTGTTATCAAAGGAAACTCAAACCGAAAATACAAATTGTAGTTCAACATCTATACCAAATTGAATGAAAATTATTAATATATTAACAATATACCTTTCTTCTGTTGCCCTCAAATATAGCTACATTTTCCTCTAAATTTACCTTGAAATACCCTTTTATCCTTAAGTTGGACCTAGTTCTAACAATTGAAACATTTTTATGATCCCTTTTCCCGCAAGGGTATATGATGAAAAATTATATTTTCAATTTACCGAATTTTTCCATATACAAACTTTTTTCTCTACCAAGACACAAAAAAGACCAGCGGAATGCTTAATCGCTCCCAGCAGCAGTTGCATCGCCAGCTCCAGGGCCAGGAGCGGGACCATCCAAAGGATCAGGAGCATTTTCAGATCCACCACTAGCCCTATCACCAGCTCCGGCTCCAGATCCAGCTCGGTCGCCCTCGTCATCGTCCTCGTCGTCGTCCGACAGGAGATCGGAGAGACTGAGGTCCGAGGAATGCTTCTCGAGGCCCTCCTCGACTAGGTTACGCATATTGGAGGCCACAGGCAGGGCGTACATCTTCACGCAGACCATGACGTGCTCGCGGAAAAGCTGCTCCGAGTGCTTCATAATGGCGGCGGCCCGGTGATTCAGAGGGTCATGCGGATTCGGGTGGCGCAGGAGCTGGGGCAGGAAAGTGTCGAAGATGTTGACCAGGTCGTAGCTAGCCGACCAGGCCTGCTTGAAGGCATTCAAGCAGACCAGTCCCGACGTAAACTCAATGTTTGGGTGCAGGATCTTGGTGACGAAGCGGACGCGCGGCGCCTTCAGCGGATACTCCTGCGGCATGGACAAGTTGACGGTCCACACGCCGCCCTGGTAGATGCTGCCCAGCGGCCCCTCAAAGCGCACGTTCAGGTTTGCCATGTTGTCATCCGCCACAATGTGGTAGCCCGAGGCCAGCAGCCGGTTCACGTCCCGGAGCAGGCGCCGCCCAGCCATTGGCGACGTTGTGCTCACCATCACGTTGGCCATCGGTAACCTGGCGTCCTGTGCTGTTTCCGAGTCGGAACTACTGGGATTTGGAGTGCACTCGTCTGCTACACAGAGGTACCTTCAAAACTATGCATCTGCCGGAGATGATTTGCATTATTTTCCAAACCGGCAATGCCTGCAAATGCACTTCATACTTACACATTAAATGAAACCCGAATTTTGTTTCTTTTTCATTGGAATTTTCTATAAAACATAAAGTCAGAGCCTACTCGAGCCTTAGAGGCATACATCTGTTTGGATTTCCAGCAAGGTCTTTTTGCTTTGCTTGAAAAATAATTCTCCCTCTGATAGAAAAATTTGTAGTTGGTATTAGCAAAAAGGTAAATAAACAAATGAAATAACTGTAAGATTATGCCTTCGGGTGAAATCATGCGGCCGTTGTTGTTAACCTAAAATATTTTAGATATTTTAGATTTATTGACACATCAATTATAAATATCAATTTTCATGCTGTGTCAAATGCAAATAAACTTTTGAGCTTTTATACTTTTATTAACTTAAACCACAAACCAAACGAAGATATAGAGGCCAAGCAGGCAATTTATCACCTATTTACGCCCAAGTTAACCCAGAAACGGAAAGTCGTGAAAGTGAAAGTAAAAACAAAGTTCTAATTTATTTATTTTACCCTTTTCTGGCGTACTTCCTTTGCATTTTTTTCGACCATGTCGCACTGCGTCTAAGCGGATTTTGGCACTGGGCCGAGAGTTCATTAATTGGGCGTGGGTCAGATGGTCTGTGCAAAAAAGTTTTGGCCATACTGCCAACTGCCTGTAATTGGGCATCGGGGAGGGCGCTGGATATCCCTGGACGGGATGGGATGTCCTTGTGGCACCGAGCTGAATGCATTCCTGATTGCTGGCCATAAATCAAAGATCGTCTGCTGCCGTTTCCATAAAGGAAGCTGCGATAACTCCGACGGCGGACCGATGCGGAGTGCATTAAAGTTAAATGGACTCGGACTAAATGCTGCAAATTGCTGCCATAACCAACAGTCATGGATACACGAGGAGCGTGTATCTGCGTATCTATGGCTACAGCCTGTACTCCCATTTGTATCTGTACTTGTAGTTGTATCTGTATCTGTGCATCTGCTACAATGGCCCGAGCTGAAACAATGGTAAATAACGACTAGAAAATTGTAAAAAATGTTGACAATGTTTCTCATGGCTGGCAAATCCTTTGGCCCGAAGCTTTATTTTTAGTGCGACAGTAAATGCGTCACTCCCTATCTCTGTCTCCATATCTCCGTCTCTATCCCGGCCTCAGCAGCCGTCTCTCTCGCTCGATCCCTCGCTCCGTCTGGGTCTGGAATGCGCTTTGTGCAGTTTTCACAGTTGAGTGCGCTCATTGTTTTCGCTGTCAGCGAGCGGCGCGTCGACAATGAATAATTAGAATTTTGTTGAAGGTCCATTGCTCATTTCCCCATCCCCATTTATCCCAGCAAAAAGTCCCCCCTAACGCCGCGTAAAACACCACGCCAGTGTTTGCCAGGGCCAATTCATGCGACTTTTAATTTGCTGGCCATGGCAGCGACAGCAAATCAAACAAAAGCGTTTGGGGATTACGCCCGAAAGCCCTTCGAAATCTGAAATAGGGTTTGCTAGCGAAGGTCGCCACAATTTCCAATAATCTATATCTAAGTGACCGGTTCGATTGAGCTGGTCGTTGCCATGGTGTCAGTGCGATATTTCTAGTTTAATCCTAGTTTAAAATGATTTGTTTGGGCAGCAGGATTTAATCTAAGCAAACTATTACTTAAATATTAGTTTTAGTTTTAAATAACAAATCGGAAGTATATTTGAAACCAAAAAAAGAAAGATAAGTACGTGTAGTTTATGGTTGTATACCCTTGCAGTTTCCAATTGGCTCAAGGAACCAATTTAGAAATAAAACTATTTAAAATGTCCGTAACAATCCTTTCAGTACTTTGCAAAATTCTTTCAAATAAGATAATACCTTACAAGAAAATAAATATATCTAAGCTATAAAAGTAAGCAGTTGGCTTTTATCCGATGCCTTTATTTCCCTTAAATGTAATTTCCCGGAGTGTAAAATTAGCCAGATATATATTTCTGGCATTGAAATTCAATGCTTGCCGCCGTTATGGAATTTATTTCCCAATTTTCACTTGAATCTGAGTCCGAGAAACCATAGAAGCGGAGAAGTGCCGCGACTTCAATGTGATTTTGGAGTGCATAAATAAAATCTGGAATAGATGCCATTAAGAGCATTTTAGCCGCCATTAAAGCAATATGGAAGCCCCCGTCCAGGACCCAGTCGCAGACTATTATGCCAAGAAATACGATTATCGCGTAAAATTAACGCGAAATTAATGCAAACTACGCGCGCCGCGCCACAGATGAGTCGCGGAGAGTCCGATGGGCGGAGGACTATCTACTTGGCGGGGAATGAGCATTAAGGAGCAATCTCAACATGGGCGTTAATTTCGCGAATTGTAATCAACTGGGAACGGCGCGGTAATGAAGCTGTTTCGGCACCCCGGCATTGACCACGTCAAAGTCAACACTCCAACAAGTGCAAACAGGCCGAGGGACGGACAAAAATGTCCCGTACCGTCCCGTCCCGTCCAGCCTGGCCTCGAAAACAATGGCCGGGCTAGAGGACAGACCCAAACTCCTGGCTACGCCTTCTGCGATCCGCAGGACACAAAACAATGGACCGACTAAAACAATGGCGAGCGAGAAAAGGTAACCGCGAAAAGGATAACTCAAAAGCCAGGAACATAGCAGGACCAGCGCAGCACAGGACAAACCACAACCGCAGGTCTAACCCCCTTGGCATTTTGGCAACATTCCATAACTCATCCCTCTCCAACAACGCCCCAGCACTTGCCCCCGGGGCCTCGCTGGTCCACCCGGTGGAGGAGCACTTCCTACGCTTCCACCATTTCCTCTCCCGCGGAGGAAGCGAACCTCACACAAATTTGTTAAATTAACTTGATAATTTTTAATGAAATTCTCGCAGCAGGCGCTGCGCTGAACAACAAATTTTGGCCAATAAAGCTGGGAATTAAATGGGATTTTCGGTGTCATCGATAATAAAGCCTGCATAGGAGATTATAATCGAATTTATTATCCTTTGATTTATGCATGCTGTTTATGTTGCACGGTCAACCAATGCTTAATTGTATTTTTAAAGGTCATTTTCTATATAAAGTAACCAGCCATCAGATCAAAAATAGTTTATTATAACTAAACAATTTTTATTTAAACTAAACTAAGACTTTGATTAAACTTTACACTTTGCTTACCTGAATGTTTTCCTTTAATATTGAAAATACTTTTGATTATTAAAGGCAAACTCTGTAGATCCTGTTTCAATCAGAAAATTTCCCGCTAAACTTGCTATGCAAATATTTTTATTGCAAGAATAGTGAAACTGGAAGAGGCAAACATAATTGTTTAAGCCAAAATTAAGGGGAAACTTAAAGGCAAAGAAGCCGCGGGAGAGCGGAAAAGTGGCGGCAACACTCCCGTTAAGGGCCAGGACTCGGGGCAGGGGGAACAAAGTAAATTGTTGCTGTTCCCCTGGTAATAAAATATTTGTCGAGCGCCATTTACAAAGTCATTTTCAAGCTCAATGTACTTTCAAAGTAATGCGCTCCACCTGCCCGCGTTTAGACCTCCTTCCGCCGCCTTCCTGGCCCCCAGTTGTTCTAGTTTTTATTGCCAGCGCTCGCCATTTTACGGTCTCGTTTCAGGTTGCTTGCCCCGGACGAGGATGAGGATGAGGATGATGCTGATGGTCCTGCCACTTTGGCAGTGCTTTTTAGGTGCGATATTTGAGGCATCAGCAGTGCCGGGAGCACCGCGAGTCTTGCTTGCCTTGCTAAACACGTGCTTTCATTTAAAACGCCGTAAATATGTCGCGTAAATACACGCATTTTTCGTTTGTTGACATTTGGCCGGGGCCATATGTAACCAGTATTCCATTTTTATTGAATTTTTTCATTGCTATCGAGGTACGAGATTCCAAATTGCGTGAGCCACATCCCAAAGAGTTGGCCAACCTTGAAGGTTTCAGATGAGAAACAGCAAAAGCTGGGCATAACCCACAGAAAATAGTGAAAAATGTATTTTTTTGGTTGGCATAAATTACGTATACGCCCGAGTGGACTTAAAGCAAGTCGTATAAATTGTTATACAAATACGCTAGTGTGGGCTTTAAGAAAATATTATAATTTGTATTGCATAAATTGTGCGAAAGTTTTGTTTTAAGTTTTAAGAATGAAATTACAGAAAACGTATATATTAAAGCAATGAAAACATTTTACAACAGTTACACAGTCTCTTATAGCCGTGAAAAACTGCGCATGAACTTCCACTAATGAAAGATAATTAAAAAAAAAGGATGTTAATGAGTTTGCATCGCTTCTGCAGTCCACCAATTGAGATCTTTTCCACATCCGCCACAGAAAGCACAACATATGCCATCGTGTAATCTTGCCCTCGCGTCTTCCAGATTAACCCATATTCCCATATTGGACATATGTCAGTTGGGACCTCACTGGAGAGTGAAAAAAAAAGGAAAAGTGGTCTGTGGGAAAAGAGTAAATGCAACTTCATGACCAAAAGACGTGCAAAGTGCTGGCGATTATGCCAGTCATAAACCGATTAGGTCGCATGAATATTTATGGACGGACGCGACGAGAGTGCCGCTCCGAGGAGGAGTTGGAGTTGGAAATGCGACTGAAGCTGAATAGAATGCAACAAGCGGAGAGATTTTCCATTAGTCTGCTCATAATCATATTTCCCCGAAGCGACCGTCGGAAAAACTACTTCAAGAGACTGCAATAAATGGGCGGTAAAGAGACCTCGCCTTAAAGCTGAGGAAATTGCGTTGCATTCTCTCGCTGGTTCGAGTTGCATTGCGAATTAGGTTGTGCATCCTTATTCAATCAAATTTGATTAAAATACAGAAAGATTCCCTTACGTTTAAATAAAAGTAGATTCCACAAGTTGCTTTCAAAAAATAGCTGGTGTTTGCCAACATTTTGGGAGTTATATTAAAACCTCAATGCAAATGCTTGTGTGGCAAGTAAACATTTTTTATTGTGTTCCTTCGTAGCTGCCTTTGACAGCTCTTTGTTTGCGTTTTGTTGTTTCGATGCTAGCAACGGTTTCAAGCAAGCCCAACAATAGGGAAAATCAATATCAAGTTTTTCTCCTTTCCATTTGCTGCAATATAAATAAAACATTTGCATTTAAAAGGCTTTTCATCGCTCGATCAGAATGGCAGTTGGCAAACAATATTTTTTCCCCGTTTCCACTGTCATTGTGATGAATGGTACTTCCCCGGTCCATCATCAGTGCCCAAATGCAAACTGTCAACGAAAGTATACTCATAGATGGATATGTAATGCGTGTATCTCCCCATCCATCACGTTGAGGGGCTGTCTTGACCTTCGGCAGCAGAATACGTGGGGGTTGGGCCAGAGATTTCGGCTTGCTGATTTATGCCGGGAATGGATTGAATCGATTTTAATCGCTTCCATAAGCGAGTGCAGTCAAGTGCTCAATAAAACACACGCGAGTCCTGCCGCGCAACGTCTTCCGCAGGAAGCCAATGATCCTACGATGGGCGTGTTCGGTGGCTGTGTGTGCTTTTGTATTGCTTCACTTGATTTGTTCGCCGATAAATCTCCTTATCGCCATAATCGTTAAATCGTTCATTCGTCACGGACTGTGATTGCTCCCACCAGCCAACAATGAACTTAGCTTTCGTGGTAACAGTGGTTAGAAATTTAATAGGAGCGAAGAAAAATAGTGAAGTCCTTTTTAATGTACTCACGGATTCAAGTATTAACAGATATTAATCTTCATAGCATAGTTAAAGTTTAATAAAAGCTTTAAATATAAGGCTAAGAACATAAATTGTAATTGTAAGTTTTTAGTAGAAATATATTTCTTACTTACTTCTTACTTTATGAATATATAAAATTATTTCTCCTGTACTCTCTAATATTAATTAGATTTAGTATATTGTTTTGTTTATTATATTACCTCTCTGATTACTACCACAACCAATTTTACCCACTGTTGTCAAAGGCGCTGACTTGTAACGTGTTGTTCAGAGTATACTTGAGTTCACACAATATATTCACCGATGCTTAGAATTTAACATGTCCCACAATCCTCTTTTGTATTTAACAAACTAGGAAGGGCATTGATGAACTGGCAGTTACCAAATAAAAAATAATAACTTAATTAGGGTCCTTGAAAACCATACAAGTCTCCCGCTTTCATCAGCTTCCTGGAGATTTTCCCGACAGGAGTTGGCTCACCAAAAATTTGCAAATTACTTTTGCAAAATAATGTAAACTGTTGCGACAGATGAAACAGCACAGCCTGCAGCATCAACAGCTTGGTAAACAAATTTCCATTCGTCGCTGAACAATTGTACAAAATTGCATATGGGTGAGTAACATGCCAGCGTGTGCGTGTGTAATGTTTTACAAAATTTCTGATTTATTATAAAAGTTTTTATGCGCATTTCAGTCTCTGTTCAAATAGTTGGCTGCGATATGTGTGTGTGCCAGTCGGACTGTGTGTTGACGGGCACATGACAGTCGGACTGTGAACATGTACATATGCGAGTGTTCCTTCAGTGTTTGCTCAGCGAGCAAAATGCAATTAAAGCGGATGAAAGCTTACAGCCAAAGCGCTGAAAGTGCTTAGTGAAGGTCAGGCGGACGCTTAGTTCTCCACAGGAATTATATTTAGTTAATGCTCGTACACATATGTTCGCTTCACGCGCCAGCAGCTATAACTTGTAATTAAAACCCATCAAATTGAGCAGGATAATTAAATGAGTTTCTCTGCAAAAATATACTAAGCTTGTGAACAAAGCTGTGGGCTATTTAACTGCTGGAAAATATAGAATAAAATGAATATTTTATTGACTTTCCTTAAACTCAGTTTTCGTTAAGAAAACTTTTTAAAGCAACATAACTTAATTTAAACTTTAAGTGACTAAATTCAAGAACCCTCTTAAACCGATTTAAAATCTCTTCACACAAAGAAATGCAACCACAAATCTAATATAAATTCCACTCGCCACAAAAGTATGCAACGAGGATATTCTCAAAACAAACACAGCCAAGTTCATCGAACTTGGCCGCAAAGAAAGCCAGCTGAAACGCATTTAGAAACATTGCAAAAACCACAACACAGAGCTCGGGATTATTTTGAAAGAATATTTACATTCGAAGGCAAAAGTCAGCAGAAATTTTCCTTAAACTCGGCGGGACATTTTTCTTGATCAGTGCTGTCTGAATGTTTTTAATTTCAATTTTCGCTTTGTTTTCCCGGCCGTCTGTGAGTCATCTTGATTGACAAATTGAAATAAATAGCTGGAGATACATCACACGAGTGCGAAATGTATTGATTTTCGGCAGAGGAGCCCCACGACATCGACAGGGATGGAGTTCAGGGACGAGCTTCGTAGAAACAGATGCTGCTGCTCCTGCTGATGTGCGATGAACTTAATTTATCCAGTTTCGGTTACTCAATTCAGCAGTTTGGCTTAGTTCTGTATGAGCTGAATTATTAATGAAAGCCCGGCTGTGAAACAGCAGGAGGTCAGTGCCGAGCGGAATTTATTGTCCGTCGACAGTTGTATTGTGTCAAAATTTGTTACCAAACGAATGCCAGAACAATAATAAATTAATTAAGTCGAGTCGCAGGCGAGAAAGGGCCAGCAGCACGTGCCACAAATGTGTAATCACTAATTAAAGCGAGTGCAGCTCCTTAAAGGCTCCTGCCGTTCGCCTTGAGCCTCGCATATCCTGTCGTATCCTGGCATATCTTATCTCCGCGCTGGCCAGACCAAGCCGAGTGGAAAGCACAACTCGCCATTTGACTTCTCCGCGCGAACAAAGGCCCACAGCAGGCACTCAGGACACCTTGGACCTGCGATGATAATAACGAGGACACCCAGATAAGGATAAGCGACAACTGCAGTCCATTCACCAAAACCTAATTCAATGAACAATAGAACAGAGCTCGGCCAGATGGGAGCGATGCTAATGATGCTGATGCTGATGACGTTGATGATGACGATGACAAAAATGGGATACCAAATTGCAAACAATGCGGCAAACTTTTCCAACTCGCAATTAAGGCACAAGTGTAATCACAGTGAGTGCCTGGACGAAGGCCATGAAAGGGGGGCGCACCGATAGAAACCGAAGGATACCTTATGGCTTTCTAACTGCTGCTCACATTACGCATACGCCACATGTGACTCACAACAGGCGTGCACATATTTATTGCCTCTCAATCTGTCAGAGGACCCTTCACCAGCCATCAACTCAATTGAGAAGCTATCTGTATTCCGTAATCAATCATACACAGGGAAATAAAATTACTGAATGCAATTAACATTACAAAACGTTAAAAAAAAGTCGTTTTATAAACAAAATGGGGAAGGCCCTTTATTGGTTCTACTCTCAATATTTAAAAATACAAGTTTTGTTGTATATTTTCAATATTTTTCGAGTGCATTTTCACTTTTCCAATGCGTCATTTATGCATTGCTCCTGGCAGTTGCATTAAAGTTGACGTGTAATTGCTCACGCTATGTATCACAGGCTCTACTTCCACGACTTAAAAGCAGTTCTCAGCTATTAGTTTCTGAAGCTTTAAACTATAATGAAATGCTTGGGCTAATAAGAGTTGCCTAGCAGCCAAAAATAAGGCGTTTAAGAACTCATTGAGGTTCCCATTTTACCGAGAGAAATAAAATAAACCGAAAGCTTATTTCACAAAGCGAGAACCCACCGCCAAAACAATCCACAGCAGGAGGTATTCACTCCATCTTATGTCTGTCCGCAACACAAGATATCCTTTTGCAACTCCTCGTCCCCATGGAGTCATCTTACCTTCCGTGGCGGTGTTTGCCCTGCGTTGCTGTGCGGAAAAATGGCGAATATAATCGCAATTATTTTTACCTGCCGGCACTCTTAGCACATTCCGCCAGGTAAAACTATGTGCGAATATTTCTTCGGCTGGAAAATGAAATAGTGAACGTTAGAGAGAACGAGAAAATGTAGAAAATTGCGCGATGTGCAAAAGCAGAAAAATGTTAGAGAAAAGAATTAAAAACTTTCCGGAAGTTACGTTTAAAGAGGACCTAAAACAGTTTGGATGAATATAAAGGGGAAATCTGTACAATTTAAATCAGAAAAATATAATTTGTAGAGATATGACACACATTTCGAAGCATTAAATAAACATTAATTCTAGACAAATTTTTGTGCCCAGCGAATCAACTCTCATTAGTCAGAAATATATAAATATAAACGCGCATTTATCTGAGCAACTGTATGTAGAAGGCATTGCTTTAATTAACCTGTAATTAAAACAGATTTAATATAACACGTGTTCATTGCATTTGATGGGCCAATGAGTCCGAAAGGCATATTGAAATAATTAAACAATTAAATGGTACAACTAACCATGGCACATGTTCCATAAATAATCAAATGGGCATTTCAATTATCCTCGTTTAATTTGAGGCGCATCCCAGGCCATCAGTAAATCATGTAAGTCATTAGGTTAACATATATTTAAATGGGGCAAAGAGATCTGCTGGAGGAAGCCCTTTTGCAATTTATTTGAGTATCAGGCGGACGCAAAAACTTCCTGGAAACTGTCAAATGGAAGCCAACAGTTACTGCCACTCAGTCTCGGTGGCTTTGTCCTTGTCCTCCTTGGACCAGTCTTTGTTTAGAGAGGAAGAGCTGTAATTTTCCTGCGTTCCCGGCAAACTTTTCACTCTGCCAAACACAAACATATATAAAATCGTACACACACTCTTTAGTCTATAGTTATTTTCAACAATGTCTGATGTGTTTGCCTGCGAGTTGCTTTCGTCGACAGCGACTGCAACTTATTTTGCATATCTTAAAAAATAGAACATACGCAGATCCCGGAGCAGCCTCGGTCCGCGCCAGAGACCATTATAATACAATAACATCCAAGGCAAACTGGGGTTTGATAGCGACTCGAGTGCAGCTGCTGTCGCAGCCATAAAGTTTTTGGTCTATAAGGAAGTTATTGCACTTTCCCTCCTCCGCTTCCCTTCTGGCCAACGCAAAAATTCACATCCCACAAACTGTGAATTCCCGTATACGCTCCCTGACAATGAAAGTGATTACGGAGATATGGGACCCAAGGAAGAGGTCCTCCGGGAAATAAGCAGCAGTCACTCAAGCTGACATCTTAAACTTTACCCGGAAGTTAATGAAATAACAGATGGAAGCCGGGCCTTTAGCCAAAATTCACAGCAGGCACTCAAGTGGCTTTTGGCGAACGTTTTGAAGCAATAGAAATACAAATGTTAAATAATTTGAATTTTTACTTAAAAAACTACCGAGGGACTTTTCTTAAATGGAAACAGAAACATTCCTTCTTAGAAATTACCATTTTAAACGGCTTACCTCTATCACCGTGCACATATTTAAATTAAAGTCAATTCCCAAATACTCTTGTGAATTTGCTACTTTCTACTTTCCTTTTTGCCTTTTTGTTTTACAAGTCGATTTTAAATATTTCATAGTAATAATAAAATACCTAATAGTTAATGCACGATTTCAGGAAATCTTTAATCCCATATTATGCCCAGTCAGTCCCATTACACATATTGAACTCCCTTTCTAGTGGGGCGGGACCATAGCCATAGCTTGGTCAGTTTTTTAAAATATCCCCACATAGTTGCGTGCCAGACACAATTTTGCACAATTTTTAATCTACGGTTTTGCTTTCCTCCCGGCGGGCGGACGTAGTGGGTGGTGGCTGAAAAGCACTTTCACATTACTTTTGTTTTAATATTGCAGCAAATGGCTGAAAGCAGCTTGGCATATGTGCGAACATTTTATATGACTACTGCCACACACGCCGCACACCCTTGGAAACATCTATTGTTTTATTGTGCCCGGCAGTGTAAATTAAACGGGTATATTAAGCTCTGAGAGGTATTCCCCTTAACTTATGATCAAGAATTTTGAATTTGTATATTGTTTCAGTAACTATTAAAACATATTTTAGGTGTATTTTATTATTGAAGGCATACAAAGTTCTTAGTAATGTATTTCTCAGGATTATATTTTCCAAAACTTGAATCAAGTATATAAGTTACAAAACACTACTCAGGATTATAAATGACCCTAACATGTAAATAATAAAATTTAAAAACAACTTCTAAGCTATATATTTCCATATTAGGTACTTCATAGTCCTTACTTCTATGATCGAGTCCTTTTTGTGATTTATTTTCCCTTTTTTTTGGTCTGGCCAAGCGGCGGGACAGCAGCGGCCACATGGACAGGAACATGGTTGATGCGGATGTGTTTTATTCGCACACTCACGCTGACACACACCACCCACCGAGAGTGGGGTGTGTGCGTGCTCAAGTGGGTAAATTTGTGTGTGTGTGCCTCGCTTTCCCTTTCCGGCAGCCAAGGCCGCAGGAGCAGCAGGACCAGGAGCCGAGGAGGCGGGAGCGTGCTTCTGCATTTTGCCCGCCCAAAACAATTTCAAATTATGTTTGAAAAAATATATACAAAAAAAAAAGCAGTTCACAAACACACTCTCACATGGAGGGAAAGCAGCGCAGCGAATTGCAATAAAAAAAGTTTTTCTGATTTCCCTCAACAATAAAATAACTGTGCGGGAAAATAGTAAATACTTTTATTAAAACGTTTTGCAGCTTATTTTTGCCACCAACTTGTGTAAACATATTTCAACTTTTATCATTTACATTCTCTCCCGCCTCCACTTTCATCGAAAATCTCTCATGCTCTCGAAGCAATTAATAATAAGTTAAGAGCCAGGGGAAAAAAGTGGCTCATGATCGCATTATTATACTCGTAAAATAAATCGAAAAATTTATTCATGTGAGTGAGCAGCAGCTGTAATATGAAGATTCGATTACCGGCCAATTGTTTTAAAAGGATGCTTTATTTAAGTTAATAATTTGTTGTTTCCTGATGTATGTTTATTATCTAACTTTTCATATGAGAAAGTTCATATCCAATTGTACATTTCATACATTTCACTATTGCTCCTATTTCCCCTTCCCACTTAGCTTTCCCCTTTAGATTTTTAACACTGGATCTCCCTCACTAGGTCACTTGCTATGTAGGGCGAGTATATAGAACAGGATTGAAAAAATTAAAATTCAAGTGAGTGGAAACTGGGGACCGGGCTTAGCCGACCCCAAGGATCCAGAGAGTGAAATAATAAAAATAACAATAAAATATCACTTATTGAAATAACGGCTGATGCCTATGAAACAAAAACTGGGGAATACAATCGGAATCAGAGTGCGAGAAGCCAAAGCCAAACAAGGGGAGAGCGCCCGAACACAGAAATCAATCAGTTGATGGGATGCTTTTATAGAAATTACAATAATCACAAGTACATCCCGGCGAAATTCGTGGCGGGGGAGTTGCAAGCACACATTAATATTGTTGATTTGTCCAGATTGATACGTACGACTGATGAATGCTCGCCCAAAATTCAATTTACAGCTTACACGTGGCGAACTATTCAGAGTACTCCGCGCTCCATTGAAGCCTTCGCCGAAGTGTAACATAAGATAAGGACGGCTTAATTAATAATTTTAATTGCGAGCCACTTGGATTACGCGACTGATTTATGATACACTCGAACATGGGCTCGCTGGAGACCCTTTTGGCGGCCGGGGAAATGGAAACAAGACACGTTTCTGCTGAGAGCCAACATCAAAGCTATAGAAATGCGATTTATATCTGCTCTCGCCATAATTAATACCCTCTTGGGGTTCCACAAAGCACAGCCGAGCGCCTATCAAAGCGACTCGGAGACAAACTGGCAAATGTCAGTCAGCCAAAGCAATTACCACATGCCAGCCACATGCTTACATATGTTAATGCCACATAAAAAATGGAATTCCCACACTCCTGACTTAATCACACACTCAGAACATCAGTCCAACAGTTACTTAAGATGGGAATATATTTGTAAAAACCAAATAAAATAATATTAACAAACCAAACTTAGAAATTTGATTCGACAAAATTAATGAAATGATTTCTAATTTTTGACTGGGAATTTAATGGGATTTTATAAAAAATATTTCAGAGATAAATAAGGAGAATCATTGAAGTTAGCTCTCAGCACTTATTTTCCTTACTGTCTGCCTCTTGGATAGCCTTACAAAGTTGTTCAGAAGAGATGGACTTGGGCCTTTCGATGGGTGCCCCCAAAGCCCGGGCCCAGATCAGCTGCGAGAGGACACCAAGTGCCCGGGATACTCCAAACAATACCGTGTAGTAATTCATCTCTTTAAGGCAATAGTGCTGCAGCAGGACTCCCGAGTGGGCATCCACATTGGGGTAGGGATTGGCCACCTTGCCCAGCTTCTTTAGCACTTCTGGCACGATCTTCCAGAGGCGGGTCACCAGCTTAACGCCGGGATCATCCTTGCAGTGCTGCATGGCGAACTCGTTCTGCAGGACAAATCGGGGATCGGTGGCCCGCAGAACGGCGTGTCCGTAGCCGGGAATAACCTGGGAGTGGGAAAATTAATTCACAAGTCATATGATATATATCTATATTACCTGACCACCCTTGAGCGTGTCGTCGATAAACTTCTTTATCTGATCATCCGTGGGCTCATCACCGATCTCTTTTCGCAGCTTGGTCAGCCAGACAAGCACTTCCTGGTTGGCCAATCCATGCAGGATGCCAGCCAGGCCGCACATGCTTGCCGAGAAGCATAAATAGGGATCACTGAGGGCCGAGCCCACCAGGTGGGAGGCGTGGGCCGAGACGTTGCCGCTCTCATGGTCTGCATGTATGACCAAGTAAAGGCGCATCAGATCGGCGAAGTCGTCGTGCTCCACTCCCAGCATGCGTGCGTAGTTCCCAGACCAGTCCAGCTTCCTGTCGGTCTCGCGCGCTCCTTCACCGTCCTTGAAGACGTTCTGGTAGATGATAGATGCCACCGTGGGCAGATTGGCGCACAGGTTCATTGAGTCCTCGTAGATGTACTTCCAGTAGTCCGACCGCTTGGCGCCCTTATTGTACGCCTCGACGAACTTGCTTGCCGGATTTAGGCAGGCAATGGCGGCGGAGAACTGCGCCATCGGATGAATCCTCTGGTCCATCGAGTCCAGCAGTCGCAGGCAGTAGCGAGGCACTTTGCTGCGCCTGAGCCATTCTTGGGTCACCTCATCCGCCTCCTCCTTTGTGGGAAACCTTCCCGTGGTCAGCAGGAAGAAGCAGCCCTCGGGCGTTCCCTCCTTCGTACCCTCAAGTACGCGCGGCAGTTTTTTACACACATCTCTCAGAGGGAAGCCACGGTAGAAGATACCCTTGTCCTTGTCCAGGCTGCAATAAAAAGATTAGAAGAGAATCCATAAATTAAAACTTGGAAAGTAAACTTACCTGGAGGTTTCGCAAATAAGAAGCGGAAGACCCCGCATGCCACCTAGCACGCTGTTCACGCTGATCTCCCCGATATTCTTCTTCCCGTGGAGATTCTTCATGGCCAAAAACATTTCTCGCTTCTCGGGTATTACCTTCGCCAGTTCGGCCTTCATTCCCGTATCCCCGTTGCCATTGCAGTCCCCATACGATCGTAGAATTATGGGCTGCAAGGGAGTGTTGCAACATCGCTGAGAGCAATAAAAGTTGGGAAGCTTCAAACTTCTTGCGTAGGTCTTGAAGTTCTGCATGATAGAAAGTGACTGCTGGGCCGCAAAGACAATGCTGGTAAATAGACTAAAAGAGTTGTTCAAAAATGCAATAGCTAAATTTATTCCATCTTGAAAGATTTTAAATACGGATAATATTAAAATGGTAAGATTTTAAACAAAAGTCAGTGTTTTTTTCACAGCCTTCTTGTGTGTAATATTAAAAGCATGATACAGTCACACCAAGTAGTCTAGTCGGTAAATATTTGGTCCCTCTACAATCGTAGAAATAAATGCAAGGAAAGGGGTTCAACATAGTAAAATGTGTTGATTAACCTGTATGTGATGTATGGGGGCTTTAAGCCCCAAACGAGTTGAAATTTTTGTATAATTTTATTTTTAACAGTTTATAATATAACTTTAAAATTGTTTAGTTTATTCTACGAACTATAGATAAAAGCGGTGAAGTTATAATTGTGTTTTGGCAGTTTTATGATATAGTTGACCGATCCGTCTCGTTCTGACTTATTCACGAGTGAGAGTATATAGAAGACTATCTGCAAAGTTTCATTTAGATAACTTCAAAACTGAGGGTCTAGTTTGCGCAGAAACGGACAGACGGACATGGCTAGATTGACTTGGCTGTTGATGTTGATCAAGAGTATCTAACCTTTATAGGGTCGGAGATGACACCTTTACTGCTTTGCAAACTTCTGAGTAAAATTATATTGCTCTTTAAGGGCTAAAAATAATAAACATTATATCTAAATCAAGCACTTATATCCAAATTTAAGTGTGATCTTTTCCAGTTACCTTAAAGTTTAATTGACTGAGGGCAATGTGGGGCTAAGTGGTTGTCAACAATTTGTCATATTTTAGCAGGACCTAACTTTATACTGCAAACACACAAAATTAATTCCTGCTTGTTTGTCGCTTAACGAAATTTCTGGGTCATTTGTGTGGCACCAAAGCCGAACTGCAACGAAAACAGAAGGTCGGCCACCCGCTCTGGCCCTCGACTGGGACCACTCTCCATATGAAATGGCAAAAAATTAAATATCTATTTGTAGTTCCGAGCATTGGGGAATTTCTGCGTTACTTTGGCTCATCTGCCAG